>CAUYQG010052383.1:0-121636 GCA_963574415.1 Tarsius wallacei
GCCTGGCTAATTTTTTTTTATTATTTATTGTAGAGATGAGGTCTCACCAAGTTGCCCAGGCGGGTCTCGAACCCACGGGCTCAGGCAATCCACTCACCTCAGCCTCCCAAGGCACGGGATTACAGGCTGAGCCACCGAGCCTGGCTACTTCTTTCTTTTTAAAAGGGCCTTCTTTACTTCTTTCTTTTATCCCCTTCTTTTTCTTCCTTCTTTTCTCTCTCCCTTTTCCCCCTTCCCTCCCTCCCTCCTTCCCTTTACTCTTGTCTTCCTCTTTCTTTCTACAGAATTTTTCATCTCTTCATATTCACAAAACAAAGACCACAGAGTATTGAAATATCATTTATTGAATCATCTACCTTCTAAAGAAATATAATATTTTTTAAATCTAAAATAATAAATGGTATCTATATCAGAGAAGACAAAATGGTGGCTAAGCAAATTTGGCCATAAACTAGAATTCTTGTTTCACTAAAAAAATCAAGACTGTTTTAACCAAAAGTATGTAAAATATTGTTTCTAAAATGACCAGTGTCCAAGTTTTGCAAACAAAAATGCAAAAAATCTCCTTCAGTACAACAGAAAAATTAAATTATGGCTACTAATGTTAATTAAAACTTGCTAAACAATAAATGTACTTATTTTGAAAGCTATGGTCATGTCACTGCACTCCAGTCTTGGAGAAAGAGTGAGACCTCAACTCAAATAAATAAATAAATAAATAAATAAATAAATAAATAAACAAATAAATAAAATGTTCATTGCTGGTAAGTCCCAGCTTTAAAAGTAGCTGACCAGAATTTGGGGTGATGGTAGTAGCCCAAGCTGTCAATCTCCAGATTCCTACACATACACATACACACACACACACATACACACAGATACCCAGAGCAACTAGATGGTGAAGCCAAAATGCCTGGGCAACATTTACAATAAATAAACAAAAAAAGTGTATAATGCCAAAATACAAGTGGGTGAGGGCAACTCCCTCACCATCACAGATTGTCAGGGTCTGTGTGGGAGGAAGAGAGTATCCCATAGCTGGGGCAGCAAAGAAGCCTAGATCTGGAGCAGGTCTACTTGCTGCCAGCAGGTGGAGGCAGGTGTGGGCAGGTGGGAGCAGATGCAAGCAGGTGGGAGCAGGTGCGGGCAAGTGGTAGCAGGTGTGGGCAGGTGAAAACAGATGCGGACAGGTTCAGGCAGGCAAGAACAGGTGTGGGCAGGTGCACTGGCAGCTGCTGCTAAGGATAACCCACATGGGAGGTAACACTTCACGTGCTCCAGCCAGGGCAGCACTCCTGCTGCAGGACTGCAGACGCCAGAGCAGTTGAACTTCTTGTGACTCTAAAACCTGTGACTCATCGAGGCTGCTTCAATTCAGGTCATGGTCCCACACTGAGAAGGAGAATTTGCAGGCTGAATAAATCTCAGCAGCACCAGGACAAATGGGGCAAAAGAAAGAAAAAGTCAAATGGGGAGGGACAGGGACAGGGAATCCCAGAAAGCAAGCTACTGAGGCTTCAACCACTACACAAACACAACAGTTTTTTGACATTTTGTTAAGGTAAAAAAAAAAAAAATTCCTCCATTCCATCACATTGTAAAAACTCAGGAAAAACTAATTTCCCATAGAAATGAGTACCAGGAGAGTATGAAGAAAAAAAATCAAATTATTGTAAGAAAAAAAGGAAAAGAGAAAACCAACATCTATATAAACAAGAAAATCAAGCCAGGAAGATGTGCCCACAAAACAGTTCAAAACCCTAACCTACCATTTTAAACAAGCCTAAAAACATTAAGAAAATGATTAACAATGTTGAAGAACATCATAAGTCACAATTAGAAAAGCTCCGCATTGAGGTTACAAAACTAGAAAGAATAAGAAATAAAAGAAAAAAAAATTTCAGAAACAAAGATGAAAGTAAAGGGAATATCAGGCTGGGCGCAGTGGCTCACACCTGTAATTCCAGCACTTTGGGAAGTGGAGGTGAGAGGATTGCCTGAGCCCAGGGCAAAACCAGCCAAGCCAACATTGTGAAACTGCGTCTCTACAATAAATATAAAAATTAGCTGGGCGTAGTGGTGCGTGCCTGTAGTTTCAGCTACTTGGAAGACTGAGGCAGAAGGATCAACTGAGCCCAGCAGGTTGAGGCTGCGGTGGCTGTAAGCGTGCCATTGTACTCCAGACTGGGCAACAGAGTGAGACTCCAACTCAAAAAATAAAAATAAAAAATAAATAAATACATACATACACAAAATAAAAGGAACAGCAGAGCAAATAAACACAACCAATAATTCCTTAAAATAAATGAGAAGTGAAAAAGAAATTTTTAAAAATCTAAAAAGAAATTATTTTAAAAATCAAAAAGAAATGAAGAGATAAAGATCATTAGTGAAGCTAGTATGTAGGTAATTTTTTTCCAGTGACTATAGCCTAAGAGTTCTGCTTTGTACCCGTTGCTTCCTTCCAACCTTCCACTTAGGCATCTTTCTATCTTTGCAGTCTCACTTATTTCTTGTCACACCACAGGTATGGAATTCTTTTGTCAAATATATTGGGTTTAGCTCCTTGTGGCAAGTCTTTCATCCCCTATCTCCAGGACTCAGAGAAGTCTTCACAGATAAGAATACCACTCCCCCAGCTCCCTTCCTCTACTGGCATAGGGTTGATTTCCACTGCTACTTAGAAGCATGAAAAGGGAGATCTCCCTTTCAGAGATACAAACCAGGATTTAAGGCATTTCCTTGTTCTTTCCTTTTGCATAACTACCTCCCCTTCTGCCTACTGTCTTCTGGTAAGTATGCTTTTGCTATTATGTAAGAAATTTTAGGACATAAACTTATATATATTTGGCCTAAATCACACATATTCATAGTGTTACTGAGCAACAAATACTTATTGAACAGTAATGAACAGGTCCACAGATTAGGTTCCTGCCTTTAGAAGGAGGATGTAATCCAGTAACCAAATAAACAAGGTCATTATAAACTGTAATATGCATGGGGAAAGAAATAAACAAGGTGATGAGAAATTGGGGGAAGACACTCTAAATAGGAAAGTCAAGGAAGACTTTTCTAACCTTATATACAGCTTCACAATATCAGGTTAATTCAATATAATATTAAAACATGCAAGCACCTTTCTGAATCCCAGCTGTTTTTCTGCTTTGAAGTGACCTACAGGCCTCCTTTCCCTTCTCTTTATTTCTTCCAAAAAGCACATGGGATTTAGATATAAAAAACCTCATTCCTGACTTTGTAGAACTCATAGTTTAGTGGAAGGGACAGATGAGAAAACAGATAAATAAATCCAACATGACAAAGGCCATACCACAACTGTGAACAATATCACCATTCTTGCTGTTACCTCTTCTGCCTTGGGCCTCTGGAGTCCTTGGAAAATCCTGTTTTCCTGCTCGGGTTTCTGGCTGAATATTCTCTACATCATCTCAAAATTTTTTCATTTTTTGGCTAGATCAGAAGTAACTTGTCATTCATACTAGCTTAATTCCCACATAGCCAGTCAATCCCAACATTTGTCTGAGATACATAACTTAAAGTAACATGGAAAATTTATATTAAAATTACTTTATCAGATAACCCATATTTTTTTCATGCCAAATTTTTCAAATAAATATGATTTTTACCTGGATGACTGGAGCTGGTTATTACCCAAGAGAATGTGTTCACTTGGTATTGACATTATTAGAAATCTATACTGTATTTCAGTATCATTGTATTTATATTGGTAAGTACATTAACCAACCACTTGGTCTAGTAATCAGGCAGTGAGTGTTTATTTGCACTGCAGGAATTTTCAAAGACAGATATCTCAGACACAGAATATTCTATGAGACATACAGAATTAAAAGGATTTAAACAAATATATAGGTATTTTAAGTATGTTCTGAACTGGATAGTGGTTTATATTAACTTGTCAACTATTCTAGAGTCAACACAATTTTTTCAGATTCCTCGGGATACTTCCAATTACTGAGAATTGCTATTTTCCTCCCAAAAATGAGGTAGCCACATTCCAACTCCTAGTATTGGGGACAGATGAGAAAGAACAATGATGGTTCCCTTTTCCCAGTATACTTCACTTCCCATATTACAAGACCTCAGAGCTGGACTAGAATTAGCTGTCAACTCTAGCTTTATATGTGGTGGTAAGTGAAGAAAGAAGGGGATTAAAGTTCACTGAAGGCGCCATCTCTCTGTGTGATTCTTTAATAAGGATGACAGCAAGACAGAGGTTTCTGGAAAGTCTCACACAAGCATTAGGAGTAATCAGTACATAGGAGGTTCCTGAAAGTTCCCTCTAGAGCAAAGGAATAATATCAAGAAAACATCATCATCTGAAGATACACACCCAAGAAACAATAATTATTTTGCGTGCACACACACACACACACACACAATGACTTAGAAAAACCCCTAGACGTAAGATGTGTCCATTGCTTCAGTCTAATTAAACCACTCCTTTATATAGGAATAGTATTTTAGTTAGTTTTATACCCTTGGAACCCAGCACTGTGTCTGGCACAGAATAGGGGTGAACAAAATGTGTTGACTAAATGAACTGGAAATACAACAAAAGAAGGCAGACATATTGAAGTGCAATAGGCATCTGCATGTAGCATACAGAACAAAAGGCTTAAACAAAAAGACTTAAAATGTCATTGAGTTTTAGAAATATCTCAGAGAGAGATTGAATCAGCAGACATAAGCATTCTGATTACTAAAAATGTGTCTACCATAGTAGTGAGAGGTATTAAGTATTCTAAAATACAAATTGATTTATTTAAAGAACATGTACTTCCAGATAGACAGGTTCTATGCACATTCATTCACTTCTAGAATATTTATTGAGTACTTGTTATGTGCCAGGTACTAAGACAGGAACTGAAACTATAACAACAGATATTCATAGCCCTTGTTATCAAGATGTTTACAGCCTAGTAGGTGGTAACAACAAAAAAGGGTAGACTAAAATGTTATAAGGCTCTGAGATAAAAGTTTGTTACCAATAGAGAGGGCAGAAGAAAAGAGTGATTATTTCAGATGTGTTTTGCTAATGGAAAACATGATACAGAAGATGATGCTTCATCCAAATTTTAAAATATGAAGAGGTGGTCCAAAGGGTAAGAAGGGGCAGAAGGGCATTTTAGACTAAAGGAGGTTTATTGAAGGAATAATAAACTTGGTGGCTTGTTTGAGAAGAGTTTCCTGTGGAAGGGGTGTGGGTTCTGGAGAGACAAGGTCCTGAAGAACTTCATACAATGGGCTACGAAGTTTTAACTTGATATTATACAAAACAGGAAGTGACAGAGTATATTGTTTTGCTAGGGCTGACATAACAAAGAACCATAGACCAGATGACTTAAAGAACAGAAATTTATTTTCTCACAGTTCTGGAGGCTGGAAGCCCAAGATCAAGATGTTGATAGGGTTGTTTTTTTTTTTTTCAGAGGGCTCTCTCTTTAGTTTATAGATGTCTGTCTTCTCCTTGTGTCTTTATGTGGTCTTTCCTATTTGTGCCTTAATTTCCTCTTCTTATTAGGATACCAGTTATACTGGATTAGGGCCCATTCTGATAACCTTCATTGTAATTTAATTACCTCTTGAAGACTATCTCTAAATACAGTCACATTCTGAGGTCCTGGAAGTTAGGATTTTGGCATGTTAACTTGGAGGGAACATAATTCAGCCATAACAGGGTTAGATTTTATTTAGATCAGCTAGACAGCAGTGTGGACAGGTGCAAGACCGAGGTCAGAGACATCCTTAGAAAGACTATTACAGTAGTCAGTCTGAGTGAGAGATGACCAGGGTTGGAATAAGGGAGACAGGGAAGTATGGCAAGGGGAGATGTTAAGAGTCAACAGGAAAACCATGGTAACAGTCACTGACTTACAGGATAGAATTCACATTCCTCAGCATACTCCACAGGGTTTCTAGCAATTCAGCTCTGACCCCTTAATGCAGATGCATGCTGGGCCACTCAACATATCATACATTCTACCTCTAAGCATCAAGGCCTTCTCACAGTCTCCAACCACACTAGATTCCTCTCGAGGTCATGCCTATGTGCCTACTCTTCGCTTGGCCTGAAACATCCTTTCTCCTTTTTTTAGCTAGCTGAATAACTATCTATTATAGAGGTAGTCAAATATTATCTCCCTCACGAACCTCTGACTTTCTCTGGCAAAGAGTTACTTCTTCCTCTGGTCTCTTAGAAGCACTCTGCATAGATACTCTCATATGGTGCTTGGATTAATTTACATTTTACATGCTTGCCACCCCAACTAAATCAAATCCTTGTGGGTTAGGACTGGCTTCCTTTGTTTCTCCAGAGATTGACATGGTAATCAACAAATGAAAAGCATTCAACAAATATTGATAAATGTGTGAGAATCAAAGTTAACACCTGATACCATCTAAACACTACCAGGTGAGGTCTTGCCTGGGCTTTCTCTGTAATGTCTTTTCAACTAAAACACTAGGAAGAGACTAATACAAGAAAGTCAGATTTTCCATATTTGGGGCTAAATCTCTCTTATGCAAAGAAACAAGATATTTTCACAAACCAGCAAGGAAAATTCCAGGGGAAAAGCCAGGCAAATCAGCAGAGTTTCCAATCTGTCACCACCTTAATCCATCTTGTAAATCATTTTCAGTCTAATTTTAAAGGACAAAACACTGTGGTCTTTGTGTCATTTTCTAATTAGGAACTTAACAGGTGACTCCCTTTGTCTATCTGATCAAATCTAAGTTTGCCAGTCTGGGTTGGAAGACCTTCCATAGACTGGCTTCATTTTGTCCATCCAGTTTACTGTCTACACAACTGTCAGAATTACCTTCCTGAAACTCAGATAGGATTATTCACTTTCATGCTCAAAAAGACTTTAAAGCTCCTTGTGACTAAGATAAATTTCAAATTTCTCACATTTGTTTTCTACTCAGTAAGTCTTCAGTTAATATCGTTAACAGGTTCTTGGAAACTGTGACTCTAAGTGAAATGAAGTATAATGACACCAAGTTTTTTGTTCTCATCAGCATAATAAGAAAATGACCTTGAATGAAATGACATTATTCAAGGACCTGCTGTACTTCATTTTGCCTAACACTGCAGTTTTCAAGAACCTACTGTCAATGTTAAGTGAGGACTTACCTTACTTGGCCTTGGTCTTTCCTTTCCAGCACATCCTCCCCTATAAACTCCAATCTTCAGTTAACTTCTCAAGTTGTCCTTCGCAAATATTTCTTACATTTTCTTGTTTTTGTGTCTCTACAATAGTCAAGTTGTTCCTAAACCACCTGCAATATTCACTTCCCTATCTGTCATAAAAGTATCATGTCTATCAGCATATACTAATCTTTTAAAATGTGCTCCCTATATTCCACATCTATTGCTCTATTTCTCTGCTTCCTTTTCCAATAAAATTTCTCAAAAGATCTGTTTATAGATGTTGTCTAAATTCCTCTCCTATCTTTTGAGCTTATTCCAAACAGGCTTTCATCTATCACTTACTAAAAGTTTTCTTGTCAAGATCATCAATAACCTGCTTATTTTTGAAAGTGAATAGACAATACTCAGTCATCATCTTGAGCTAACAGCACCATTTGGCATAGTTAATCGCTACTTGGTGCTTGGACCACTCTCCTCCTTCTTTGGCTCTTAGAACACCACCTTTTTTTTGCCTCACCTTCTCTCATCCACCTACTGGCCAGTCCTTCTCTAGCTTTTGTATTTGTTCTGAATTGTCCCAACCTCTACAAGGTGGAGTACCTAAGATTAGCCCCCCTTTAAACATACTCATATTCATATTTCATCCAGTTCCATGGTTTCTTATTTAATCAATAGTTTAATAAGACCCAATTTTCTATTTGCAGTTCTGACCTTTCCCAGATTCATGATCCACGTTCCATTGTCTAATCAATATGTCCACTTGGTTGTCAAACAGGCATCCTAAACATGGTATGTTTAAAACTAAACTCTTGATTTCCCTCCTCCCTAATATTTGCATCTGTCATACCCTTTTTCATCTTAGGTAAATGGTCCTTCAGCAATTTCAGATCTTAGAATCACCTTTAACCCTCTATTTCTCATCCAACCCATCAGCAAATTTTGCTAGCTCTACGTTCAAAATATATTCAGAATTTCACTATGTCCACAACTAATTCACTGCTACCACATTGGCTGAAGCCACAATCATCTCTTGTCTGATTTCAGTAGTCTTAACTGATCTCTCTATGTATATGTTGCCCTGTACCTCTAACCCTCAAAGCAGTCTTTTCAGTGCAAAACCCTAATTGTGTGACTTCTCTGCTTCAAAACCCTCCAGTAGCTTCTCATCTTATTTAGAATACAACCAAGATCCTTACAGCAGCCTACAGAGCATATGTCATCTTGCCCACTACTGCCCCTGTGAATTCATCTTCTGCCACACTTACTCTAAGTCAGCTGCGGCATTTCTATCCTCCTTGCTGTTCTTCAGGGACACCAAGCACACTTCTCCTTCAGAATCTTTATATTCCTTCATCTGGAATGTTCCTTGTATATACTGTCACAGGATCTCTTCCTTCCTTCAGTTTTCTCTTCAAATACTACCTTATCATAGAGGCCTTATCTAACTATGCCACATAAATTATCAACCTTCCCCCCATCGTTCCATAACATTTACCTTATTTTTCTTATAACACTTACCATGATCTATCAAAGTATATATTTGTTAAAATGTTTTTACCTATCTCTTTCCACTTAAACTAATCTTTTTTTTAAAAATACTTTATTTCAGGGGCACACCTCATCAGCAAGGGTACCTGCATAATGAACATTTGTATACCTAAACTGAATTGTACCCCACATCTTCAAAATAAAAAAATTAAAAGTTAAAAAAATAAAATACTTTATTTCATTTTAAAGAATGTGGGATACACACCAGGATTAAGTACATAAGAAATCTACGTGTAGATGAAGTTTGGGCCTCCAACTGGTCCTCACTTCCCCTGGTTTAGGATCAAGTACCCTTTGTGGTTATGTGCCCCCTCCCTTTCCCCCTCCCCTAGCAGTGTCCTGCAACTACTGATCCCTTCCTTGTGCTATTGTAATGTTTAGGTCCCAATTATGAGTGAGAATATGTGGTATTCCATTCTTTGTTTCTGTGGTGGATTGCTAAGAATGATTGTCTCTAATTCCATCCAATTTTCTGAGAAGTTCATGATTTTGTTCTTCTTTATGGCTGCATAGTATTCCATTGTGTATATGTACCATCTTTTCTTGAATGTAATCTTCTTTAAATAATGTTGTTTGTTTTCTTTCCTGCTGTATTTCCAGGACCTAGAGCAGTGCTTAGAAGATTGTACACACTTAATTTACATTAGATGAATGAATAATTGTTACCTTATAGACTGAAAGTTCCTGTGACCAGGGACTAGCTCTTATTGATTATATATTCCCAGTAGCACCCAGTTTAGTATTTTGCATATGGTAAAAGTTCAAAATGTTTGTCAAATAGAAATACCTCTTATTCCTTTTTGCTTCCCAAAGATGTTCTCTGTTCATTTTTTGGCAAGTTTCCATACCATTACCTGCTTCCTTCCTTCCTATGTCCCAGCTCACTTCTACCTCTTTTCCTATCTATATTTTATTACAATTTTCAACCCTGAGCTTCCAGAAAACTTCAAATTACAGTGGTAATTTCTTAACTCTGAGATGTCACACAGACTATCCCCTGCAATTAAGCAGCCTATACAAGGAGGTATTCTCTGCTTCAAGGACATTCAGCTTTGCATTCCCAACAGTACTGTAAATGGCATAACGACAGAGATCATACCATTCACCAAATCCTTCAAAACATCTAGTACAAGGTGACACACATCATGAACTATCAATAACTATATCAACTAATCCATAATAGTATCTCCATTTGCTTACCAGACATCATCAGCACTTGGATATTCAATAGATATCTTATTATGTCAGAAACAAACTCCTGGTGTAAGCACCCATACATATTCCTTTGCCACTCTTCCCCCATCTACAGGTCAGCAGAAGTTATCCAGTTTCTTTCTTTCTTTTTTTTTTTTTTTTTTTTTGAGTTGGAGTCTCACTCCCACAGACTGGAATGCAGTGGCACGCTCAAGGTCACCGCAGCCTTGACCTGCTGGGTTCAGGCAATCATTCTGCCTCAGCCTTCCAGGAACAACAGGCACGTGCTACCATGCCCGGCTAATTTTTTGATTTATTGTAAAGATGAGGTCTTGCCAAGTTGCCCAGGCTGGTCTCAAACCCATGGGCTCAGGTGATCGTCTCACTTCAGCCTCCCAAAGTTCTGGGATTATAGGTATGAGCCACTGTGCCCTGCTACCCAGTTTCTTAAGCCCAAAGTCTAGGGGTCATTTTATTTTTATTGAACTTCGAAATTTTGAGACAGTAGATTTACATGTAGTTGTAATAAGCAATACAGGGAGATCCCATGTGCTCTCTACCAGGTTCCCCTAATGATAATATCTTGCAATACTGTAGTCTGGCAGTTCCTCAAGTAATTAAACATAGAGTTACCATTTAATTCAGCAATTCGACTCCTACATATATACCTGGGCTAACTGAAAACATATGTCCACACAAAAACTTGTACACGAGTGCTGATAGTATTATTCAATAATCAAAAGAGGGAAACTATGCAGATGTCCATTAACAGATGAAGGTGTAAACAGTATGCAGTATATCAATAAAATGGAGTCTTATTTGGTCATAAAAAGTAATAAAGTAGTGATACATGCTACAATTTGGATGAATCTTGAAATCATTATGCAAGAGGAAAAAGGCAGTATGTAAAAGGTCATATATTATATGATTCCATTGAGATGAACATCCTGAATTGGGCAATCTATAGAGACAGAAAGTGGTTTCTTAGAGCTGCAGTGGGGAGAATGGCAGAATAGGAGAATGATAACTAACAAGCTCAAGGCTTCTTTTTGAAGTGATGAAAATATTCTAAAATTGTAGTGAATGTTGCACATGCCTGTGAATATACTAAAAACCTGTTGAATTGCACACTTTGAATGGGTGCATTGTATGATATGCTAATTATTTCTCAATAAAGCTGTTGAAAACAAAACATACAGTACAATAGCACAACCAGGATACTGACAAGTCAAGATCCTAAACATTTCATTTCCAAAAAGATCCCTTCCTTAGTCTTGCCCTTTATTTATTTATTTTTTGACAGGTTGTTGTTCTGCCCTCCAGGCTGGTCTCAAACTCCTGAGCTAAAGCAGTCCTCCCACCTCAGCCTCCAGAGTAGCTGGGACTATAGGTGTGCATCACCACACCCTGTTAATTTTTTGTAGAAACATAGTCTTGCTATGTTGCCCAGGCTTGTCTCAAATCCTGGCCTCAAGAGATCCTCCCTCACCTCACAAAGCACTGAGGTGTGAGCCACCACACCTGGTCCCTGCTGCTGCCTTTTATAGCCACCCTCACTTCCCTCCTACCCCACACCCTCCTTAACCCCTGGCAACCACGAATCCATTCTCCATTTCTATAATTTTGTCACTTTAAGAATGTTATATAAACAAAGTCATTTAGTATGCAGTCTTTGGGAATTAACTTTTTTTCATTCAACATAATTCCCTGAAAATTCATCCAGGTTGTTGTGTATATAACTAGTTCCTTCCTTTTTATTGTTGAATAGTATTTCTAGAAATTATTTTGATTTTTACTCTTCTTTATTCATCATATCCAAGAGCAAGTCTTGTCAGTTCTACCACCAAAGAACATGTTGAGTCTTATCTCTTCTTTCTACTTGCATTAATACACTTGTTCAAACTACCATTAGCCCTCACCTAGCCTGCAAGAACACACAGCTAATTCAGTTGCTTTCATTTCTGCCCCTTCACAATCTATTTCACATACAATAGACAGAGTAAGTTTAAATTATTTAAAAATCTTTGTATCATATTATTCTCCAAAGTAAAAGTTTGCCTTTATTTTTTAACTCATATACTCATTCAAAAATATTTTTTGACTGCCAACTATATGCTAGGCATTGTTTAGACTCTGGAGAAACAGTTATAACAAAACAAACAAAATCCCTGGTCTTCTGGGAACAATATGACAGCCAGAGGAAAATGACAATAAACAAAATAAATATGTAAAATATGGCAAAAAAAAAAAAAGTAGGAAAGTAAGATAAGAAGTCATATAAGCAGGTAAGTTACATTTTAAATTTTTTTTTTTTTTTAAGTCAGGGTCTCACTCTGTCACCCAGGCTAGAAGTGGCATAATCATGGCTCGCTGCAGTCTTGACCTCTTGGGCTCAAGGAATCCTGCCTCAGTCTCCTGAGTAGCTTGGACTGCAGGTGGGTACCACCCCACTCCACTAATTTTTTTGTTACCCAGGCTGGTCTCGAACTCCTAGGCTCAGGCAATCCTCCTATCTCGGCCTTCCAAAGTGCTGAGATTACAGGCGTGAGCCACTGTGACCAGCTTTAGGTGAGTTACATTTTTAAATAACTGGTCAGGTAAGGTTTCAAATTGAGCAGATGACATTTGAGCAAAACATGAAGACAGGGAAAGAGCCATACAGATAAATGCGTGAAGAACATTCCAGTAGAGGGAATGGCAAATATATGGGGCCCAAGATGAAAGCAGGGAGGGAGTATCTGAGGAATAGAAGGGAAATCTGTGTGGCTGGGGTCAAGTGAGCAAGAGGGGAAGAATTACGAGATGAGGTCAGAGAGGCAATGGGTACAGAAAGTCTATTGGCTTTTTAGGCCATTATAATACCTACATCTGAAAGAAAGATGGCAGGTTTTAAGTATACTTTGAACTTTAAAAGTCACTGGCTGCTGTATGAAGAATAAAGCACAGGAGTAAAAGAGGGGATGTAAAGTGATTAGTGAAGAGGCTATTAAAAAATCAAAGCAAGAGATGATAGTGGTTTAGACCAGAAATATAACTTTGGAGGTGGTATGAACTGATTGGATCTGAATATTCCTTAAAGGTTAGAAGCAAAAGTTTGTTGGTGGATTTGATGCAGAGTCTAAGAGAAAGAGAAAAGTCAAAGACGACTCTAAGGTTTTGGGTCCAAGCAACTGTACAGATGGAGTTGTCATTCACTGAGATAAACAGTACAGATGGAGCTGGTTTTGGTGGGTTATGTGGGGGAGTTTAGTTTGGGACATGCTCATTTTGAAGTATTGGGTACATGTGAGTCTGGGACTAATAGTCTGCTTTGGCAATAATTTGAGAGTTGTCAGTGTGTAGACTGCATGAAAAACCATCAGATTGGATGTTATCATTTAGGCCATTGGTCTAGATACAGAAGAGTTCCAAGACCCCTGGAGTACTCCAAAATAAAAAGGTCTGAAGATGAGAAGTAACTATCAAAGGAGACTTCAGAGCACTTAGAAAAACTTCACATTTCTTACCATAATCATGACCTGGCCCTTCCCAACCTCTTTAACCTCACAAGTCACACAAGACACTCAGCTGTTGAAATGGGCAAGTCCTTTACTGTGTCATGGCCTTTGTCTTTGCTGTGTCTTCCAACAGGCATGTTTTCAAATGGCTCTAATTCTAGTTACCTCTTTTACTACAAATCTTAGCTAAATAGTTATCCTATCAGACTTTTCTCTAACCACCTTAATCTCTATCTACATTTTTTCTAACCATCCTAATGTTCATCTGAGTTTTTCTCTAACCACCCTGATAGATCCAATTCAACACCTCCATCAAATTATGGGTCTTTCTATAATTTTTTTTTCACTTGTTTTCTGTCTAGAAACCCATCCTCGCCTTAATTTAACAATCGCTTACAAACCGATTACTGTATGCCAAATGAAAGCTCAGAGATAAATTCCTCCTTGTAGGTAACTTCCTGGAGCTCAGGGACATCATTTTTTTTGTCCTTTGCCACGTTCCAAATGCAACCGACAGTGCCTCAGTAATCAATTCTGAGCTTTCAATAGTTATTAACGGAATGGGTTGCAAGTCACTGACTGGTGATTGTAGGCCAGCAAGAGAAAGAGGATACCGACAAACCTACAAATAGAAGAAACTACCCAAGCCGAGCGCGCCGTAAACCGGAGTCGCCTAGAGCAATGGATGGCCCGTGCGCATGCGCTGTCGTTCTCTGCGCCCTCCAGGCTGAACCCCGCCCCTTTCCGCAGCCGGTTTTACCACCGCACATGCGCAGTACGTGGTCTGTTTGTTCGTTTGTCGGCGTTATCAATAAAGTTTTAGTGGGCACAGACTCCCCTTTTCTTAGGCAAGATGGCGGAGTACGACTTGACTACTCGCATCGCGCACTTTTTGGATCGGCATCTGGTCTTTCCGCTCCTTGAGTTTCTCTCTGTGAAGGAGGTGAGAGGGTTTCTGGTAAAGGCGTGGGGGCGGTGAGGTGCGGGGCGAGGCCCAGTGGCTGTGGCTGTAGCCCTAGTCCTGACACGTGCGAGGCTGTGCGAGTTTATTCATGGCCGGACAGGAAGGACCGACTGGTAGTTTAGCTTTCCCCAGTGGATAGGCGCCGCAGTGAGGGGGAGTGAGGCGGCGGTATGAAATCCGGGAGAAAGAGGCCTGTGCTCCCTCTCACTGAGGTGCCAGTGCCGGGGGATGCTTGTCAGTTCCTGTCAGGGCCTGACGGTTCGTTGGGTTCGCTGGAGCCTCACTCAGGCCGCTTCTGAAAGCAACCTGGAGTGCTAGCACGTTTTATTTTTCTCTTGGGATCGGTGGGAAGGGTGGCCTTGCTTATGCGTGTTTGCCTGTCGGGTCGTTTGGAGTGATTTTTCTGACACTTAAAATAAGTATCTAGTACTGTAATTTCCATGAAGTTATGAGTTCCTTGCGTTGAGTTTCCTTGTCTTTGAAAGTGGCCATTTCCTGGAACAGTAGCATAATTCGCCAGATGGGGACGGGGACCACCCCCCCCCCCAACAAAACCCGCAAACCTAAAAATTTGTTTTCCAATGTGTAGCTGTACAGACTTCGGGTGATTTGAATTAGTCGTTGCCCAATTATCTACTCAGGATACCGTGAATAAATATGTAACTCTGGAGCTTCGTTTTAAAACTTGTCTCAGTCTTGAAAGTTTTATTGGGCTTGAAAGAAAGTTTGAACTAAAAGAAATATTGAGCTTAGTTATACCTTGAGTTTATTGGGAAATTGATGCATTTTAATAAAGTAATATTGCTATGATAAATTAGAATTTTGGCCAGAAGAATAAATGAATTCTGTTTCTGGAATCAGATTACAACATAAGTCTACTTGGGACTCTAGATTTGGGGAGTGCATTTTGTGTGTTTCAGCAATAAAACAAAAAAGTCCTACACATGTACGTTAAATTGTCCTGATAACTTTAAAAGCTTTAAAGTAGTTATGGTCATCAGGTAGGTCTAATCCTCATATTCATGTCAACCTTTTCTAAATAGATATAAGAAACTCTAAAGTTGTTGATGTTAGGGAACAGACACATATATAAAATTTTATATTGGTGTGATAAGGTGGCTCACATCTGTAATCCCTGTACTTTGGGA
Organism: Tarsius wallacei; assembly: GCA_963574415.1. Taxonomy (NCBI): domain Eukaryota; kingdom Metazoa; phylum Chordata; class Mammalia; order Primates; family Tarsiidae; genus Tarsius; species Tarsius wallacei. Next base: position 15,541 of record CAUYQG010052383.1, read on the forward strand.
GGCCAAGGTAGGAGGATTGCTTGAGACCAGGAGTTCAAGAACAGCCTAGGCAACATAGTGAGATTTCATCTCTACAAAATGTAAAAAAAATTATCTGTGTGTGGTGGCACAGGCCTGTAGCCCCAGCTACTCAAGAGGGTGAAGATGGGTTGCTTGAGGCAAGATTGCGCTATTGCCCTCCTGCCTTCCTGATACAGCAAGACCCTGTCTCTAAAAAAATAAAAATTAAAAATACCTTTTGCCTCCATTCATCTTTTTACGCCTATATCTTAGAGCTTGCTTAAAACATTCTAGGCTGCCGGGCTCGGTGGCTCAGCCTGTAATCCCGCGCTTTGGGAGGCTGAGGTGAGTGGATTGCCTGAGCCCGCGGGTTCGAGACCCGCCTGGGCAACTTGGCGAGACCTCATCTCTATAATAAATCAAAAAATTAGCCAGGCGTGGTAGCGCGTGCCTGTAGTTCCAGCTACTGGAAGGCTGAGGTGGAAGGATCGCCGGAGCCCAGCAGGTCGAGGCGGCCACTGCACTCCAGTCTGGGTGACAGAGTGAGACTCCAACTCCAAAAAAAAAAAAAAAAAAAAAATTCTAGGCTGCCTTGTTTCCTTTCCCACAAGGAAAAGTGCCATATTTTGAAATCCTTTACCAGTTAGTTTAGAAGCATTGTAGAAATGATTCTAAACTAGCTGAAATTTATATGTATTTTTTGTGTTTTTTTACACTTTTGTTCTTCAGAGCAGATAGAAGAAAGGAAGGAAAATGTAAGCATAAATTAGTTTTTCATATGGCAAAATCAAAACTGAACTGCAGTAGAGAATCAGCAGAAAATAACTGCCCAATCAATACCTGCCACCTTGGAAGGATGTTGGGGAGATGGCTATTATTATGCCAAGAAGACAGATGCTGGAGTATGTATTTGACAATTACTAAGTACAGTTGACCTTGAACAACATAGGGGTTAGAGATGCTGACGTCCTGCAGAGTTGAAAATCCACTTACAACTTTTTTTTTTTTTTTTTTTTTTTGAGTTGGAGTCTCACTCTGTTGCCCAGACTGGAGTGCAGTGGCCGCTCCCGGCCACTGCAGCCTCGACCTGCTGGGCTCCGGCGATCCTTCCGCCTCAGCCTTCCAAGCTGGAACTACAGGCGCACACTACCACGCCCGGCTAATTTTTTGATTTTATTGTAGAGATGAGGTCTTGCTTGCCCAGGCGGGTCTTGAACCCGCGGGCTCAGGCAATCCACTCACCTCAGCCTCCCAAAGGCGTGGGATTACAGGCTGAGCCACTGAGCCCGGCCACTTACAACTTTTTAATCCCCCAAAACTTTACTGATAGCCTACTGTTGACAGGAAACCTTATAGATAACATACACAATCAATTTCCACATATTTTGTATGTTATATACTGTATTCTTTTATAGTAAAGTAAGGTAGAGAAAAGAAGTGTTAGGAAAATCATAAGGAAGAGAAAATATAATTACTGTAGATTAAGTAGAAGTGCATAATTGGCCAGGTTCAGTGGCTCAGTCTGTAATCTCAGCACTTTGGGAGGCCTAGGCGAGTGGATTGCCTGAACCCACGGGTTCGAGACCCGCCTGGGCAACTTGGTGAGACCTCATCTCTACAATAAATCAAAAAATTAGCTGGGCATGGTAGCGCACGTCTGTAGTTCTAACTGCTTGGAAGGGATTGCCAAAGCCCAGCAGGTCGAGGCTGCGGTGACCTGGAGCGTGCCACTGCACTCTAGTCTGAGCGACAGAGTGAGACTTCAACTCAAGAAGTGCATAATTATAAAGATCTTTATCACTGTCTTCACACTGAGTAAACTGAGAAGAAAGAAGAGGTTGGACTTGCAATCTCATGGATGGCAAAGGTAGAACGGGAGGCACACTCAGTATAACTTTTATTGAGCAAAAATCCATGTGTAAGTGTAGTTCAAATCCATGTTGTTCAAGGGTCAGCTGTATAGGGCCATGAAATTGGGAGAAATCCTAGGCATCTCACCACTAAAAACTTTACCTATTCTAGAGAGTTGAATATATATAAGGCAAAAAGTGATAAATGTCAGAGACAGAGTACTATCAAAATTGAGGAGATTCTTTTATCTTCAGTAAGCAAAAAGGACTTTGAAGGGGAGAGGCTTGGATTCCTGAAGTCTAGATGGCTATTATAGAGTCAATAATCATGATACTTCAAGGTACAACTGTCCCCCTTTATCTGCAGTTTCGATTTGAAAATATTAAATGGAAAATTTTGGAAATAAATCTGAAAATATTAAATGGAAAATTTTGGAAATAAACAATTTATAAGTTTTAATTGGGCGTTGTTCTTAGTAGGATGACATCTCTTGCCTGGGACGTGAGCCATCTTTTTGTCCAATATCTCTATGCTGTGTACTCTAACTGACCATTAGTCACTTAGTAACTGTCTTGGTTATCAGACTAATTATATCAGTATCAAACTGCTTGTGTCCAAGTTACCCTTATTTTACTTAGTATTCTATTTTATTATTTATTGGTGTTAATCTCTTACGTTCCTAATTTATAAATTAAATTTTACCATAGGTATGTATGTACATATAAGATTAAAACAGTATACTTAGAGTTTGCTACTATTTGTGGTTTCAGGTATCCCTTGGGAGCCTTGGAACATTTTGCCCACACATCAGGGGAAACTACCATATTGTCCTATGAGAAAAATAATTTGATATATTTGTGGTGTGTTAGAGAATGGAAGCTTCATGAGAGCAGGAACTTTTATTTTCAGCACTTAAAATAGAGTCTGGCATAACTACTTTTTGTGACTGCTTAACAAATGATTGAATGAACACAATTTTGTGTCTCACAGGTCTTTATTCTCTTGTGAAATGGAAGACCAGATCATGCAGTGTTAGTGTTAGGACACATGTGATCAGATAACATTTTTGCCTGATTTTGAAATATTTTCTAGTTGTTCTTAGCTAGAACCTAGAAAATTGATGACTTTTTTCCAGAGCTAGAGATTGACGTTGAATTGTGTATGGTTGAAACAAATAGATGAATAAATGATAGAGCTAAAGATAAAATCCTTTAAACAGCTAAAAATGGTATCCAAACTAAAGTAGAAAGTCACACCATAAAGGGTGTTGTAAAAATTTGAAAGGGCTGAGGATCTAATGAGGATAATGAGGCATTTTAATGGTAATGGTGGAAGGGTGATGAATTTAAGTTGGAATTCTTAGAGGTAACATAGTAGATGAAAGTACTTTGGAATAAAGGAATTTTAAGGATTGAGATTTTTAAAGAATCATCAGTATTGTTGTATTTGTGGAGGATGACTGAAGAGGAAGAGATAACAAATGAAGATTCTTAATCTATTACAAAATAGAAATTGTTTTCAGGAGGTCGATGGACCAGGGATCAGCAAATTATAGTCTGGTAATCAAATAACAGCCTGATTTTATACGGTCTTCAAGCTAAGAATAGTTTTTAGCAGATGAACATTTAGGAACATTTGCAATTATGGAACAATAATGTTAAACCCCAATTAAACAAAATATTTTCTTCCAAAAAAATAGTTATATTCTCATTAGTAGACCTGTATTGCACAAAATTTTACTTTTATCTTTTTTATTTCAAAAATTTAAAAACTTGTGGAAATTTGTCTCTTGTAACATAAGTACTTAAATAGTATCATCCATTTTTGCTTCTTGACTTTCTGTGAGGCAGAATTGAGAGAGTTGGTATAAGTAGGTATAGGTTTAAGAACAGGCTAGTAAGGTTGATGGCAGAGAAGCAATGTTCTTGAATCTACTGTGAGACACAATGTGAGGCACCATAAAAGCTGTTGACGGGGTAGTGAGAAGAGGTGGCATGCTAGGAAAAGGATGTTTTTATTTAAGACTGGGTTTCTATAGGACAAATCGACTGGAAGTTGAGATTTTTCAAGTAAACTTTTTATCAGGTGTAATACTCATTTATGAAATTATACCAATAGAAATGTACTGGTTAGTGTCGTCTTTTTCCAATGCCAACAGTGAACACACATGTGTGACCTCCACTCATCAATAGATAAGACATGGCAAACATTTAAACCTTCCTTCTGACCCCTCTTAGGCATTCACACTCCTTAAAGGTAAGCTTCTAGTTGGAGCATTCATTTTGCCTGTTTTTGAGATCAGACAAGATTGGGCACATTCAGGGTAGTATGGCTGTAGACTGTTTTGCCTGTTTTTGGTTTTTCTGTGAATGGAATTAAGCATTCACCATTGTATACTTTTTTCTCTCAACATTGTAAGAGTTGCCTAAGGTTTTAGGACACCAATAGTTCATTGATTTTGAATACTGAGTGTTAATCCATTGTATGAGTGCACCACCATTTATTTATTCATTCTAACATTGTTACAGTTGGCTTTGACAGGTGGTGGTGCTGTGAACATTTTTAGAAATGTACTTTGAACATATATTCATTTCTTTGGGGAACTTGGGAGCAGAATTGACATGTCAAAAAGTATGTTTGGCTTTAGGAGGTAAAAACAATTTCCAAAATGGCTGTACTCCCAATGGCCGAGTATGAGTCTTCCACTACACCAACACTGGTATTGTCAGGGTTTTTTTTTTTTTTAAGTCAGGCAGGATCTCACTTTGTTGCCTAGGCTTGAGTGCAGTAGCACAATCACGGCTCACCGCAGACTCAACCTCCTGGGCTCAGACGATCTTTCCACCTCAACCTCTTGAGTACTGGGACTACATGTGGGTGCCACCACACCCAGCTAATTTTTTAATTTTTTATAGAGATAAGGTCTCGTTATATTGCCCAGGCTGTTCTCCCACTCTTCCCACCTTGGCTTCCAGAAATGCTAGGATTATAGGCAGGAGACATTGTGCTTGGCCTGTCATGTTTTTAGAAAAATTTTTGTTGTGGTTTTAATAAGCATTTCCTTTATGATTAGTGAAGTTGAGAACCTTTTCATGTATTTATTGGCTATTTAGTCACCCTCTTCTGAAGGGCCTGTTAAAATTTTTTAGCCATTTCAATTGGATTGTTAGTCTTTTCTTCCTATTTTGTAGGAGTTTGACCACCTTCATCTTTTCTTTTCATGAGCAATGAAATATTGTAGTATCTTCCTGTTTTTTTTCTTTCCTTGAAGAATTAAATTCAGTACAGAAATCTTTTCTTTTGCCAAAGCAGCTCTTTCCCCAAATATTATTCTGTAGAATCTTTACATATTGCACAGTACACTTCATATTTATGTGAGTTTGTGTATATATTTGGTCCCTGTACTGTGGGTTAAATTATGTTCTTGGAACTCTTTTGCAAAGCAAAAATCTAGTATGACGTGGTTGACTTAAAAATGGGTACTTGTTTCAAGGATGTTGATAGGGAAGCATAAAAGATTGCAACTACTTAATGAGAGAATATGTGAAGGGGTAAAGGAAAGGCTCATTGAGAGATGTGTAAGCATGTAGATGTGAGAGATAATAAGAAAACAAAAAGCTTATAAGTTTATTCCTAATTACCTGGATGTGGAGAGGAGACAGCTATCTGTGCTTTGCAGTAGAGGTAGTGTTTTTTTGTTTAACTATATACAGTCTTGCTTAGAAAGGGTAAAAGATGGTTTGTAGGGATGCATAAAAATAAGATAATATAAACCTTGTTTTTATTAAGTGGGAATGATTTTACAGTCTGTAATTGCCTTCATTTTTTAATTTTTAGATAAGCAAAATTTTTTGTCTGTAGGTTGCTTGCTTGCTATATGCTTGCCATTCATGTACAGAATATTTATAATTTAAAAAATAATAGTTTGTGATATTTTATTAAAAAGAGTATTTCATGAAGTGTATTTTCAGGTAAATTAATCTTAGTACTAATCAGTTTATGTGGGGGCCTTAAATATATTCATTAGAAAGTAATTTTCTCTTGCAGATATATAATGAAAAAGAGCTATTACAAGGGAAATTGGATCTTCTTAGTGATACCAACATGGTAGACTTTGCTATGGATGTATACAAAAACCTTTATTCTGATGATATTCCTCATGGTAAGTTTTGTCATTAGAACTGAAGCTTTTTTTGTGAACAGGATGTATGTATGAAGGTTTTGTGATTTATAAAGTTTTGTGATTAATGAAAGAGCTTTAGCCAAAAGAATTATTTGAATGGTTTTAAAGTTCTGCAGGTGAAAGGTAATATAAAAGTTATACATCTTCTAAAATATCTTTTCTCTTTATGAAAGATGTGAAACTACTTTAAAATGTGGTCATTAGATATCATCAGTTCATAGTATGTATCACCAAAGTTGGGTTTATGATCCAGATTGTTTCCTTAGAATTATCTGAGAATGTTGCAGTCTTTTGGTTGTTAACTTTTTCAGTTAGTATATTCTGGTACAGCCTTAGTATATTCTGGTATAGCCTTCCAGTGTGTTTTCCAAGGATAGCTCTGGGACTAGCATCATCCATTTGCCTGGGACTGCTTGTTAGCAATGCAGATTTAGGGCCACCCACCAAACTTAATTAATCAGACTATTGGGTGAGGTGTAGTACTTAGTTGGAAAACCAACATGGTACAGTGTTTTCTAAGCTCTTGTTTTCTTTTGGTTTTGTTCTTATTTACTTTTTGTGTGTGTTTTAGTTTTCTTTCTTTTTTTATTTTATTTATTTATTTATTTATTTTTTGAGTTGGAATCTCACTCTGTCGCCCAGACTGGAGTGCAGTGGCCGCTTCCGGCCACCACAGCCTCGACTTGCTGGGCTCAGGCGATCCTTCCGCCTCAGCCTTCCAAGTAGCTGGAACTACAGGCGCGCGCTACCACGCCTGGCAAAGTTTTTGATTTATTGTAGAGATGAGGTCTCGCCATGTTGCCCAGGTGGGTCTCGAACCCGCGGGCTCAGGCAATCCACTCACCTAAGCCTCTCCAAGCGAGGAATTACAGGCTGAGCCATCGAGCCCGGCTCTTTTTTTATTTTAAAGATATGGGGTACAATTCACGGTAGTTTTTAAAACTCTTGTTTTCTATGGTAATAGATATTTCTTTAAAAATAAGATAATATAAAGCTTGTTTTTATTAAGTGGGAATGACTTTACAGTCTGAAATTGCCTTTTAAGTTTGGGAAACACTGTATTATTTCTTCAGTGCACATGACATTTTAAAAGGTTCAATAACTCTATCAGTAGAGAAATAAAATTTACTTTGTTTAAAATGAGATTTCTCAAAATTTGATCCCCTTCTGTACTTGAGAAACACTATTTTGGAATACACTTTCTAATATATAATGCAAAAAGTATTACATTAAACAAATCACTTTTTTTTAAAGAGACAGGATCTGACTATGTAGCACAGGTCAGCATTCAGTGACACAATCGTAGCTCACTGAACCCTTGGACACACAGGCCCAAGCTATCCTGCAGTCTTCCCCCTTCAGCCTCCTAAGTAGCTGGGACTACAGACACCACCACACACAACTAATTTTTGTTGTTTTTGTTTTTTTTTTAAGAGACAAGGTCTTGCTATTTTACTCAGGCTGGGACCTTTTTGACTAAATAGTTCCCTGCAATGATGGTAGCTCTTCTTTACATTTGAGTTTGTGATGAAAAAAAATCAACCATTTCTTAGCTGCTTAGTGAAACATTAGGATGTTACCAGAATAGGTTATGTGTAAGTTTTCTTTGACTTTTCATAATGTAGGTAAAAAGGAACTATAGAATTTGGTTTGAGAGATTATAGAACTAGGTTTATAGTGAAAAGAGATTATTGGCTAGATTTAAAACCATTCAATCTGTTAATAACCTTTAATAATAATATGTATACCTTTCTGAGCCTCTGTTCAGAAACTTTGGGATAATAGCCAACTAAGATAATTAATGAGAACAGATACAAAAATACTTACAATGAAGCATTTTTATATTCTAAGTATAATACCCTCTTTCTTGGGCTGTTTGCTATCCTCTTTCTCAGCCTGTATATTTTCTAGTTTTCCTTAAGAGTAGAAAGTGGATTTCCTCTTCTTTATGTGCCTTTGCAGTGCTCAAAGGAAAAAACATTGTGGATCTGGGGAAGTTACTGAGTTTGTGGTTCCTGGCATGTGAATATATCAGGGGTAAATAAATACATGTATAGTTTAAATAAATTGAAAATTTTCCAGACAATCTAACAGTGGGCGGTACATTTTAACATTCCTTAACTTTATAGTACTTTTCTTCATTTTTAATTAGCTTTGAGAGAAAAAAGAACCACAGTTGTTGCACAACTGAAACAGCTTCAAGCAGAAACAGAACCAATTGTGAAGATGTTTGAAGATCCAGAAACTACAAGGCAAATGCAGTCAACCAGGTAACCTCTTCTTAATTTTGACTAAAATTTCTCCTTCCTGGATTAATGCAAATGTTAACTGAAACTTTATATAGTACGCCATAGTAAAAGTTTTTAGTTTAAATGATTGCTTTATCTGTTTATAGGGATTAGTATTTCTTAATAATAAATGTAAATAAATTTTTTAAAAAGTTCTTTACCAGTTATCCATGTCTGATTATGCTTATGCTGCAGAAGGTCCACCTCCTTTCTCCCCTTCCTGGGGATCATTTGGGTTGTCACAACAGGAGGGGTGCTATTGGCACCTCGCTAGTAGAGGCCAGGCAGTACCCCTCCCCACACTACACAACAAAGAATTATCCCGCCCCAAAACGCTGTGCCTGAGCAATACCTAGGGTGCATGTGTTGCTCGCCGAAGGAGAAACCTGAGCTCACTTTATCACTTGCTACATTCTCTCATATCCTTCCAACCCTGATGCCCAACGCAAGGAGGGTAGGGTGGAGCTGATAAGATTATTGTATTTCTACTTCCCTTTGCTAGAAATAGGCTTATTGTTTGGTTTCCAAAGAAAGCATGTTGCTGTAGTCTAACTTAATACATGTCACTAATTGTAGTCCTTTGGGTTATTAGAAACATTTGAAAATAAAGTCACTTACTAAAATTGAATATTGCCATTGTGATAAAGCTTTGCTACCAATATAGTCACTTAAGGAACTGCTAATGATTTTGTCATGCTACCCTTTTAGTTTCTCTAATATATGTTCAAAGCAGATTTTTAGAGATTGGCTCTAAATTTTCCTTTGTGATCTGAGAAAGTATCGGCAGATGTTTTTATAAAAGCAACAAAATCTACCTAAATTCTATGTCATACTATAGCATACGTTACTATACTATGCCATATTATACTACATATATATGCAGATATATATACAGTCAGCCCCCTATAGCCATAATTCCACATCTGTGGATTTTACCAACTGCAGATCGAAAATATTCAGAGAAAAAAGAAACAATAAAAAAATTAAGAATACAAATAAATAGTACGGTATAACAACTATTTACATACATTGTTAGGTATAATTAATCTAGAGATGATTTGAAGTATAAGAGGATCACATGGATTTTATACAAATATTGTGCAAGTTTATATAAGGGATTTGAGCATCTGCAGATTTCGATATCCAGGCAATACTAGAACCAATTCCCTGTGGAATCAAAGGGATGACTGTTTACATATATATGTTTACATACACACAGAGTTTTGCCTTAAAAAGAGAAATGTGTATGTATTATACCACTTGTGTGCTCGTAAAATACGAGTAATTTATGGACCATTAGGTAACATGTAAGTGCTCACAAAGGGCTAGCTGAAGTAATCCAGATGTTGGAGAAAATTTAGGATGCTTTAGCCACTTAAAACCTGGGAAGTAATAGGATTAGGGAATGAATAAGATGAATATAGATGTGCTCACCAAATATTAGGAAAAGAGGATCCCTTGTAGCTTAGTAGGCATGAAATTGAAAGTAAATGAAAGGATCATGTGTTACAAACTTGTAATCGAATTAAACTTATAAACACCTGTTTTCAAGAAACTGCCAGGGAAAGGGGACATACCTCATCAACAAGGGTACCTGCATAATGTATACCTAACCCTGGATTGTTCACCAAATCTTTAAAATAAAAAATGATAATAATTTTAAAAAGTGAAAAAATCTATTTTCAAAGTAATAACCACCCTCTGCCAATCCCTGCTTTTTAATTTCATTGGATATAGTATTGTACTTCTCATATTTCCCCAGAAATGCCCAGACAGAGGACAGTGATCATGTAACTGACTAATACAAGGAGTATAACAAAATTATTCCCTATGATCTGCAGCAAAGTTTTTCTTTTTTAAATCTTATATCTTAAATCTAAGTCTTAAAAATTTCATGCACATTTCAGTTTCAGTATTAGATAGCCATATTAATTTGAATGAAGACAGCTCTTTCATGAAATCTTCAAGTAAACTTATCCTCCCAAAGACATGCTAAATGTATTCCTTGCACAAGGGATAAGAAAATGTTTTTATTTTTGAAAACGTTAATAAAGTGGGTAACTATGCCCATCTTTTCCTTGGTCATCAATTTGTCTTTTACTAGCCTGCTAGCATTTCAAGTTAATGCAAAGCTGATTTAAGAAAAGTTAAATTGGGTTATTTGACACTGTTATAGATAATAATTTTATGGGGTTTGTAGCATAGTTATCATGCAAGTCAGGCATGATTTATGAATTTTGTAAATTTGCCAAATCATTATCCTTTTGAAAAATATTAACAGATTGGGAGAGGAGACAAAATTTTTATGTAGGATTAGTTTCTGCTAGTTTCTACAGTACATTCATTTCAGTCTCTATTTTATAACAATATATTATCTATCAGAAATGTAACCTCATAGAGCAAATCCATTTGCAGTAGATTACCACCAAAAAGACTTGACTTTACTATAAGAATAGTCAGAATGTGTTGTGGCTTTATTACCTGAAAAACTTATGAAGGCCTTGTCTTAGCTGTGGTGAAATATAACACATAATTTCAGTTAAGACTAAAGAAATTTAAAAGTGAATTTTAAAATTTGTAATTTCTCTTGTGTACTTATTTCTTATGTTCAAAACATGTAACATTCTGTTTATTTTATTCTAGAAGTTATTTCTAGTGGTTAATTATTAAGATATATGAAGTGAGTTTGTGCAGTTAATAATTTAGAAGTTGGTTATGCTTATTTCATTTTCTGTGACCAATAAAATAGAATAATTTTTGTTTTTTGTTACTAAGGGATGGTCGGATGCTATTTGACTACCTGGCGGACAAGCATGGTGTAAGTGTTTTTAAAATGTTTTAAAGTTGTCACGTTTTTATGAGAATGATTAAAGACTAATTTTTGCAGATTGGCCTAAAATATACTTTCTAGATTAATTTATTAAATATAATAATTTGGTGTGTTTTCAAAACTTTAATTTTAAAGATTGGTGCTGATAGGAAAAAATACACACTGGGTTGACCTTTATATATTCTCAAAGCTTTTATTTATTCTAGAGTTAAAATAGTTAGCATTTTATATTAATGGCATCAGCAAACTTATTATATAGGGCACAAGATGCCTTTTCTTATGGATTATCAAGTAAGTAAAGACAGTTAAATTTGACTTGGAAATGCTTTGAGCAATAGAATTAAGTAATGCTTTGGCTGCCTTGTGGAGTATGATAGTAACCCTTGAAGTTATCAAGGTCTTCATAAATCCCCAATTTCACAAATTTAAAAAATGTTAGATGCTTTCCTAACCATTTCAGTCACTTTTCCTTGTGTTAACTCAGAGTGTGAGGCTTTTGCAGGTAATTCATTCTTTAACTTGCATTTGAGTTTTATCTCTCATTTAATAATTACTGTGACAAGAGGCTTGCTGACCGCTGAGACTTGTGACCACTTTCTGGTTTTCATATGCGTTGTTAAGTATATTTGTTAATATTATTAAATTTTTTTCACTTTCACCGTGCTTGCATCATTAACTCTAAAAGTTGGTGTAATTTGGGGGCCAGTTTTCATATAGAACAGAAGTACACTGTACATGTTATTTGTACAGAACCACAAAAACATAACAGATAAATATGCGTGGTAGTTGGCTAACCTCAGTCATCAGCAGGGGCTCACACACCATACCTGCAGCTGCAATTCAAGTTTATATTGCAACAGAATATGTATCAATGCAATTCATAACTTTCGAGGTCAAAACTATGAATGTTAAATTGACCAATTCCAGTGTGCTTTTTTTTTTTTTTAATTTTTTTTCCATTGTGCATTTTATGGGTCAGATGTATCTCTGGTTATGGCATTTAGGTGGCAACTTTTTGGAGACTTTGAAATGATTGACTTCTGGGGTTATTTAAAGAAGTAAATGATTGGAATTTAAAAACTCACAATTAAGAAATAGAATGTAATAATTTTTTTCTTTTTTTCTTTTTTTTTTAGTTTAGGCAAGAGTATTTAGATACCCTCTATAGGTATGCAAAATTTCAATATGAATGTGGGAATTACTCAGGAGCAGCAGAATATCTTTATTTTTTTAGAGTGTTGGTAAGTATGTTTTCTTTTGTTGGATTCCCTTGGTTTCTCAAAACATATATGGGTCTACCCATTAAGTTTTCAACAGTTATTGGCAAAGGAGAAAAAAGGAACTTTTCCAACAGAAACAGGAAGCCATATGTCAGGGCCTCAAAATTTGGAGCAAGATTTAACTTGTATTTAAAATCCGAAAGTAGGAATCACTGATTTGTTATTTTATGTATGTGTGAGATTTTTAGCATTAGCAGAATTCTATCATGTAATGGTTGTGCTACTTATAATGTTTCTATACAGCATGTTGAGTGGCATAGGTGGTTAATCAATATTGTTGAATAAATCTATTATTCCTCATTTTAATTTTATATATTATATACACACACACATATATAGTTTTTGAACTTGTTCTGAACAAGTATCAAATCCTAATGGTATTAAGAATATTTTATGACTTAATAGTAACTTTTTCCCATCTACTCAAGTATTAGAGTCCTCAAATATTAGAGTATAAAGATCAGTGGTTTCTTCATTATTTGGGGGTGTAGATGAGTTTAAATGGTACTATGAGGCTAGGTGGGGTGGGTGGCGTATGCCTGTAATCCCAGCGCTTTGGGAGGCTAAGGTGGGAGGATTGAAGTCAGGACCAATCTGGGCAACATAGAAAGACCCCATCTCTACAAAAAATAAAAAATAAATAGTACTATTAACCATAAAGTACCCTGTTACCTTCATTTGTTATTTGACAGGTTTCTAGATTTAGTGTTTTTGTTAGGGAAGGAGTTGCGTGCAGCCAAATTAAAAGTCAGACCTTCCAACTGACATATATATGTCTTTCTCATTCTTCTGGCTTCTGTTTAGAGAACTGTATTATTAAGTGCCTTTGGGAGTTATCAAAATGCCCATGCTTTAACTAGCCCTTCATCTGAGAAATTGCAATTTGTTACTCACCTTGGATTGCTAAGCAAGTACTTAAGTATGATTTCTCTAGTTAATCCTAGAAGTTAGAAAAAGAACTTAAGACAAGGACTTTTTATCTTCCAATCTTGGAAGAGTCCATTTCTTTTGTCTTTGTTTTCTGGTGCATCTTTCTTCATTTTTAGCTCCATATGCCACAAAGAAAAGACTTAGGGCTTGCTGTCTTTGGTTGATTTTTAGGAAATTAAATTTTCCCTGTGGGGCAGAGGGAGAAATGGATGTTACTGATTCAGGTAATTCCTATGCTTAAATTGCATAGGCAACTTCATTTTTAAAACTATTTACCATCCTTCAAATAAATAAAAACTTAGTTTATTTCCAACCTTGATTTTTTTCTTTCTCCCATTTGTAAATTAATTCTTAATTTACAGATTAACTGTGGTAGCTTGCAAGTGCATTGAAGGTAATCAGTGATGCTAAACTTGTAACTTATCAGAAAATTCCATCACTTTTACTTTGAATATTACGAGGGATTTAGGAGAGCAAAAGTTGATTACTTTGGAAATGTAAACAGCTTAAATCAGGATTGTAAAATCAGAAGCCTGGTATGATTACAGGTACATGAAAAGAGTTGGTTATTCATATCATTTGGTAATGCTGGGAGTGAATTTTGAGAATGAAGATTTAGTGTCATGTTAGAGTTCCAGCACAGTAAATTTATTGTTGCTGGGCAGTGAGTGAATGTGCCATTTTGCTAAGACATGGAAACTTAAGGTAACTGCTGGAAATCCAGATATTGAAACTCTTCTAGCATATCCACCCTTGAAAGCAGGTTGGTATGAAGAGCCAACTGTAATGACATGGAGTTTAGCCAGAGTAGTACACATGAACCTTTTGAGGATTAAAAAACTTGCTGCACTGCTACAAAAAGCTTTTATCCTAACACATAACACATTCTAGTTTTAACAGTATAATTATGTTTATGTAGTATGATTTTATAATTAGTCTAAAAATTTCTATAAGTGATAGGTATTTACTTAAAGGTTTGGGTATTTTTATGTTTACTTTTCTAAAATATGAAGTTAGCTCCCTGTCATAAAAACATTCTGGGTTAGTTGTAAGCTTTTGCATTGCCCCTAACATCTTGTGCTGGAACTCAAATGATATTTTAAGTCACTGAATACTGAGATATGAATACCAAATTAACATGCTTTACATTAAGAGCAGTTAACATCTAGTTATTGGAAGTTATGTATAATTTATTTTTAAATTTTCATCCCATCTTTTACCACAGAAACATTTGAGTTAGGTGGGAGTTGGTTACTTCCTGGTAGCATATTGACAGGCTAACAAAGCTAAGTTTAAAAGAATAGATTGTATTATTTATCTTTTTGATCTAGATAGATACCATAAAATATGTATTTGTTTGACATTTTAATACAGCATATCTAGAAATCTAGCTTTGGGTTTCATAAGAAAAATATCAGTGGTTTACTTCAGTTATTTAATTTTATTTTTGCAATGGTCTTTTTTATTTCTAAGTTCTTTTCTGGTGGTTGGTTATTCTTTTAAATCTATGGTTAGGGAAACATAAGCTATGAAAGAGCCATTGTAACTATGATCTGAGATTAGAATTTGACTCTCCCAATGACCTATTGTAGGTCAGTGTTGTATAAATTAAAGCTGTGTGACCCTAGAATCTGCCTTTTTTAAAAAAAGAAAGACTGGTGGATTTTAGAAATACATTGAGGAGTGGTTAGGTACACTCTTTGGTTGTGAAATTTCTTTGATTTTTGCTTTAAGAAATGTGTTAATTGAAATGAACTGGTGAAGCGGGTGTGGTGGGAATTTTTGAATACTTTTTTTAAAAGTTATAAACACTGATAATTATTTTGTTAAAATCTATACTCACTATGGCCTTTGGTCTAGGTCCAAAATATAATCCATTGCTCCATTCTTCAGCTATTTGAAATAAATTTATTTTAGATGCTAGGGCTGTTTGTGATCATATTTTTGTAGCTACCCCTCCCCCCCCAGCTTTAAGATGAATCTACTGTTTGTACTTACCATTTAAGTGAGATTTAAGATGTATCTACTGTTTGTACTTACCATTCAATTTAAAAGTACTTTTCCTTGTCCAGGTGCTGTGGCTCACACCTGTAATCCCAGCACTTTGGGAGGCCAAGGCAGTAGGCTTGCTTGAGCCCAGGAGTTCAAGACCAGCCTAGGCAACATAACGAGACCTTGTCTCTATAAAAAATTAGCCAGGTGTGGTGGCGCATGCCATCCCTACTACTCTGGAGGCTGAGGAAAAATGATTGTGTCTAGGAGGTTGAGGCTATGGTGAGCCAGGATCATAAAACTGCACTCCAGCTTGGATGACAGAGTGAGACCTCAACTCAAAAAAAAAGAAAGTACTTTTTATGATATTGACTTAAGTTTTGGCTCTGATTACCCTGTTGTGATGTCATTGTAAAAGATGTCTCTTTAATACTGATTTTCAGACATGGTTTTTTATATTTTAACATCTGAAATTGCAGTGAGTTGACTACATTGCTTTTTGGTTTTGGAAACATAAAGTAATAGTGTATCTTAAAACAGATGGCATCTTAGATTTAGTACATTTTAATATCAGATATTCTTTATAAGGATTAAAAGGATTTTTATTCATTATAATTAGAACAGTAATTTTATGGATTTTTAAAAATCAACTTTATAATTTCATTGAATTTTGACAAATACATATGCCTGTGTAGCTACTACTGGATCAAGATAAAGAATATTTCTGTCACCCCAGAAAGACCCATTGTGGCCCCTTTGTAGTCATACTCCACCCTGGTCCTGATCTGTTTTCTGTTCATCTGTTGATGATTATTTGGATTACTTTTGGTTTTTGTCTGTTGCAAGTAAAGTTGTTGTGAATGTGCACACACAAGTTGTGTTGTAGATGTACTTTGTGATAATTAGAACCAGTGGTTTCATGAATATATTTCAAAATTTAATTTAAATTTTATTTAGTCTCTGTTATTTGCCGTTTCTTGCAGTTTGCTAAATATTATTTAGTACATTTGAAAGGAATAATCTCAGTATAGCCTGGGTGTGTATTATGGTCCTAGAAGTTTAGATTATCTATCTATAGATTAATATATAGCTCTGTCTATATATTTGACATCATTTTCATTGTCATTTTGATAACATTTACTGAGTTCTTACTATGTATCAGGTGATGTTGTAATCTCTACATGTATTATGTCATTTTAAACTATACAACTGAGTTGGGTTCTCTTATTCTCCTCCTGTGCTACAGATGAGGAATCTAAAGCATAGACTGGGTAGCCACTAATAATAAGTGGTAGAGTCAGACTATGTGGTGTTGGATTTCTAATCCTATACATACAACTTTAACTTAATTATGTTATATACTTGAGCACTTATACTATTATGTAAGTGATTCAGTGACAAATTAGATTAAAAATTCATTTTATGGTGTATTAATCTCCTTCCACTGCCCTTCCTTGCTTCTGCTGCTTTAGAACATAGCATCAGTTCAGAGTCATTTTACCTTCTTCTGTTGCCTTTTTATGAGGGGTTCCTGCTTTACTAATTTTTGTTGTAAGCCTGGTCCTTATGAGTGTTTTGACTTTGTGACTCTCTTCAGTAGAGAGAAGTGAAAGGTAGGGATGACACTTAGTCTTCCTTTTTTGTCGGTTAAAACTATGATATAAAATTTACAGCTTTCATGATTAGAAGTATAATTTGGGCAAGTTACACTCTATGCATTAGTTCCCCTCTTGAAAATGGAGATAAAAAATACCATACCTTACAGGGTTTTTGTTAGGATTATATGAGAAAACTATTGCTCAGTACATAATCCTTCTATAACTATTAATTGTTATTAACCTGTGGGCCATTTATTCCCTTCTCTCTTCTTCTTCATAACTCCCCTACTGTGTCATTTGGAAATATTTTCATTCTGTACATATGTCTCATTATGTTGTAAATGAGATCCACGAGTCTTGATTTTCCACATCTTCATTTCAGTGATTTTGGTGACAGATTTCTAAACTTTAGGTGCCTTCAGAGAAATGTGAGTCATATGTAAAAATCAGTTTAAAAAAAATACAATTGTAGGTGCCTTAGGTTAGATTAGTTGTTTATAAATTCTCTGCAATGAGTTACACTAAAATGGAGCTTCTTTTTCTTAGTTTTAAAAGTTACTCTTTGTTTTCTGATCTAGACAGCATTTTTAGTAAATTAAGTTATTGGAAGCAGTTAAACTAGTGTGATCCAGTGAGGACTTGGGTAATCGGAGTTTTGAGCAAATTGCTGCAGCCTCGTTAGTAGGATAGATGAATATGTGGGGTATAAAATATACATATTTTTTCTTCCAGAGTATTCACAGTATAATTAATTATGATTGTTTACTCAGGTTCCAGCAACAGATAGAAATGCTTTAAGTTCGCTCTGGGGAAAACTGGCCTCCGAAATCTTAATGCAGAATTGGGATGCAGCCATGGAAGACCTTACACGGTTAAAGGAAACCATTGATAATAATGTGAGTAACACTTTTTCGGAGTGATTCTCTGAAACCCTGTGTATCCTTCACACTTTCTAATTGGGAACACTGCACACTTTAGGGGAAAAAAAACACTAAAAATTTTAAATTTGCTTTTGTTGACCTTACAAACATCACAATGGGCTAGTGAGTTGACTAGTTTTACTGAATCTCCTTAAAGGAAACTGTCAGACTTATTTTGACTTATAGAGAAAAAGCTTAATCTTCATTTCTGTTACATTACTGTGCCCTTCTTTTTAATGCCCCTGGAAATGATACTATGTTGTTATTGCTGCCTATCATTGACAGTCCTTTGTGAAAGACAGTTTTCATCCACAATTAATGTCTAAAAAAATTGTATTATGGATTGTTCATTCAATTACTGCTTTTAAAGTGTTTTCTGAAATGATTATATTCTACACCCTCTGTAAGAGTGGTTTAGAAGATATTATTGAACCAATGTCTAAGAGTAGAGTCATAATTTAGAACCTCAGTGATCATGCAGAGAGAAGGTATGGGGGTCAGGCTTTGACTATAAGGACCCTAGTGCATTGCCTTAGATAGATCTAATTTTTAATTACAGTTTTGAAGTCACTGATGTTTATTCTTTTGCCTCTTTCTTATATATTAATATTTCCTATGAATACATTTTTTAATCCTTTAGTCTGTGAGTTCTCCACTTCAGTCTCTTCAGCAGCGAACATGGCTCATTCACTGGTCTCTGTTTGTTTTCTTCAACCACCCCAAAGGTCGCGATAATATTATTGATCTTTTTCTTTACCAACCACAGTAAGTTATTTTACTGTATAATTTTGGCTTTAATTATATGAAATTATATGGAATTTTTAAAAATGTACTTCTCTCATTTGAATTTGATGTTAACTCATTTTTTTCCTTTTATGTGGTAGATTTGTTAATTGAAACGCTTACATGTAACTCTTAAGTAAATTACTTGATGAAGTGTACTCTAGGCCCGCCCTTAAAGTGCTTTTTAAAGTGTGGTCTCTGGGCAGCAGCATAGGCATCATGTAGGATCTCAGAACTCACCCTAGAGCTAAATCAGAAGCTACATTTTAACAAGATTTCAGGTAACTTATACATATATAAAAGCTTTAGAAACAAGGCTCTAGGCCATATTATTTGAACGGAATATGTACTTCATGTGAAAGTATCCTTTTTATGTCACCTTTGCTCTGTCATCCAGCTTTTGTTTGATCTTTTGATGATAAGAATTTCACTGCTTTATGAAATAGATCATTATGCTATTAGCTAGACTTCATTTTTTAAAATTCCAGTTGAATGCAAGTGCCTCTGAAACTTGTGCCCCTTTTTTGTTTGGTTGGAACAATAGGAAATAAGACTGCCTTATGGAAACACTTCAGATACTTTTTAATTCTGTCTGCTTCTTCAGGCTAGATATCTTTAGTTTTATTAAGTAGCCTCGTTTTTCAGAACCCTAGTGTTTTGGTTGCCTTCCTTATATAATTTCCATTTTCCTAATCCTTCTTAAAATCTGGATCTTCAAAATTGAAACTTTATTCTAGGATTATTATTTAACCTTTATAGAATACAGTGGCAGTATTAGCTCTTGATACCTGTACTTGAGCTTATATTGATGTAATCCAAGCTTGTAATAGAATATTTTAGCAGTTGCTTCATTGTATGGTTTATTTTGACCATATTGTTAGTCAGATTTCACATAAACATTCTTGAGCCATATTTGTGTTGTTTCTTAACCTAAATGAAGATTTTATAATTTCATTACATTTAATCTTGTTTTCTACTCATTGTTGTCTATCAAATTAAGATTTTAACATATTTCTAACAAAATTATGATTTTAACATCTTTTTTAAATGCATATTTTAATTTACAAAAGTACAGTTTAAAATAGATGGCATTCAAGCTGGAGCAACATAGAGAGACCTCGTCTCTACAAAAAATTAGCTAGGTGTGGTAGCATGCACCTGTAATCCCAGCTACTGAGGAAGCTGGTGGAAGGAGTGCCTGAGCCCAGGAGATCGAGGCTGCAGTGAGCTGTGTGACAGAGTGAGACCCCAACTCAAAAATAAATAAATAAACAAATTAATTAAGTAAGTAGATGGCATAATACCCTTCTGACACAAAAAAATCAGTGAACGTTGAACAATCTGTTTTTAAATTAGTTTTTTGTATTTTAAAGTCTTCAAAATAAGGCAACACTAGTGATATTTTTTTAATAGATTGATGAGATTTAATAATATAAACTTAATCACTTTAATAAATATGTCCTTGAAATTTTATCTTGGGAAGACTTTAAGACAATGTATGATTTCATCAGATTGAATTTAGGGGAAATTTAAATTATTGATATAGATGAAAAATACTTAGACAGTAAAGAAGTGCCAGTTAATTTCTTCACAGAAAATTGGGGAGTAATTTTTACAAAGCATGCATTGTGTTCTTTGCATTAAATGCTAAATGTCCCCCTGAATCTGGTTAATAGAAGCACTTTTATCATCTTGATTTATTTTTCATACTATCATTACAATTTAAGTTTATATTAATATATTTAGTCACTATTTACATGAAATACTGGCCCAGTATGTTAAAACTAAACATGGGCTGGTCTCGGTGGCTCAGCCTGTAATTCCAGCACTTTGAGAGGCTGAGGCAAGTGATTGCCTGAGCCCGTGGGTTCAAGACCAGCCCGGGCATCCTGGCGAGATCTCGTCTCTACAATAAATCAAAAATTAGCCAGGCATAGTAGTACTTGCCTGTAGTTCTGGCTACTTGGAAGGCTGAGGTGGAAGGATCGCTGGAGTCTAGCAGGTTGACACGGGGGTGGCTGTGAGTAGGCCACTGCACTCTAGCCTGGGCGACAGTGAGACTCCAACTCAAAAATAAAACAAAAAAAACTAAACATAGGCAGAGGAGTTTCTGTAACACAGAAAATTATTATTATTTTTGTTTTAACAAAGAAAAAACAAAATTCCATATGGCAGTGAGCCAGAAGGCGATGTATGATCTTTGCTTGCATTCTAGTTATCATTTTAATTGTAAATAAATAGTAAAAAATGAAATATTATAATTTATATAGCATTATGCTTGTTTATTTTTTGTTGGAGTATTATACAGATTCAAGTTTGCCTTCTCAATTCATATTCTCTAATGTATATGTAACAACCTCATTCTGTGCAGTTGTTTCTTAAAGAAATCCTATTTATTGGAAATTGAGTATTAATATGTATACACAATTTATACAATTTTATGTGTGTACTTTACTGTACTAGGTATGGTAGGTTGTTTATAATCTGAAAAATTATGTAAACCATAGTTCATATGTTGAAGTACATAAAAAACTGTAGAAAAAGTTTACTAAAAAGGCTGATGGCTCATAAAATAAGATCCTACAAGAGTGACATTACTTTGTTCTTGCCTTTGGCAGTATAATTTCGGTGACTTCATCTGGCAATGTCCTGTGAGATTTGTTAAAAACAAAGTGAACCAAGTTCAAAGACTGATGTATAAAGCCAGAATGCTATCAGTAATTTATAATGAGAAGTATACAAGTGCTGAGAAGACTGAGTACACGGAACATTTGACCAAATTGTTCTGACTCTGTAGATATGTAATGCATGGGAAACCATATAATAAACTGAAGGCTGCTTTATGAGTACTTAGAATAGAGTTAATTTGTGACTGGAATGTTTAATGGTTTCATCAGGTAAAGCTGGCCTGTTGTAACCATCTTCATTCACAACAGGAATATTCCTGCCACTAGGGCCAGGACCATGCACATTTTTTGGCATGTATGTTACCCTAAACATTTGGATGAACATTTTCAAGATTTGCTTTTTAATATCTCCATGATTCCATTTCAGATTGGTACTTCTTTTCATTCTGTTCTCATTCCTTTTTCTTCAACATTTATTTAAATATATTAATATATTTTATCAGACTCTTAGATACCTCAGGCTACTAAAAAGCCTGCAATAAATTTTTAAGACATGTTTAGATTATTGTTTCTGGACAGAGTACAATAAGATTAGAAATTGATAATGTAGGATTAAACAACATAAATTTTGAAAAAAATTAAAAGTATACATAACTAAATGAAATTAAATGTTCAGTAATTAAATATCAAGGCATACTCAGAAATTAATAAATAACTTCAAGTACTTATTCAGCTTTTAAGACCTTCATTAAAAGTGAAAGAAAAAAATGGCTGGGTGTTTTGGTTCACACCTGTCATCCCAACACTTTGGGAGGCTGAGGTGGGAGGATTGCTTGAGTCCAGACATTTTGAGACCAGCCTGATCGACTTGGTATGACCTTGTCTCTACAAAAAAATTAAAACATTGGCCAAGTAAGGTGGCACTTACTTGTAGTCCCAGCTCCTTGGGAGTCTGAGGCAGGAGGATTGCCTAAGCCCAGGAGGTCAAGGCTACAGTGAGCCATGATCATGCTACTGCACTCCAGTCTAGGTGACAGAGTAAGACCCCATTTCAAAAACAAAAAACAAAACTGCAGAAAACAAGCAGGTGTGGTGGTACATGACTGTAGTCCCAGCTCCTCAGGAGGTTGAGGCAGGAGGATTGCTTGAGTCCAGGAGGTCAAGTCTGTAGTACACTGTAAGCACACAACTGGGTGATCATAGGGTTTGGGTGTTAGTACTAGACCACATCTTAAAAAAAAAGGTACAGAAAAACACAAAAGCAATGAAAATAAAAATAGCAATGTATTAGAAAATACTGAAATTACTAAACTTCTTTTTCTAATCAAGCACTCCTCTGATGAGATCTGGCACGTTCAGAGTGATAATGGCCGTAGACCAAGCTCTCACTCTATTGCTCAGGCTAGAATGCAGTGGCAAGATTATGTCTCACTGCAGCCACAAATTCCTGAGCGTAAGCAATCCTCCCATCTCAGCCTCTCAAGTAGCTGAAACTGCAGGCATGTGCCACCACGCCTGGCTGATTTTTTAATTTTTGGTAGAGACAAGGTTTCACTATGTTGTCCAGGCTGGTCTCAAATGCCTGAACTCAAGCAATCCTCCTGTCTCAACCTTCCAAAGTGTTGGGATTACAGGCGTGAGCCCTGTGCCCAGACTGAAGATACTAATCTTAAACTTGTTCATTTTGTTTGGAAAATGAAAGAAAAAAAGATGAATATAGGATTAGAAATGAAAATGAGCTTATGTGACAAATAAAATTTAAATTAATGAAGAAATGCTGCATATACTTGGATGGTATCCTACAAAATCTGAAATGTCATGAAATGTCCTAGGTAGGTGGCATTATCAGATCAGTTAGCTAAGTGAGAAACTGTGAGGGGTTTTGTTTTCTTTTTAAAAGATTCTGGGTCTTGATAGAATTATTGGCCATTTTTGAGTTTTAAAAAGTGTGTGTGGGGGGAAATATTCTGTATAACTGTGGCACAAACAGGATCCTATTGAATACCTAGTAAAGCCTTCCTCCTCAAAGGTCCAAATTAGATATATATACTAAAGAGCCATTGACTCTTTGGAAGGAGAAAAAAATGACATCAGAATTATCTTTTGGAATTCTTTTTACAAGCCATTGGTTCTTAAGTATTTTGGTCTTGGAACTCATTTATACCATGGGGAGTTGTTGAATGTAATTTTTTCTTCCATTGGTTTTGTCTATTGATATATACAGTAAGTCTTCAATGTTGTCTATAGACTTTTGGAAACTGATGCTTTAAGCAAAACAATGAATAACAGAACCGATTTTTTTTTTTTCTCATCGACATTATAATGAGACAATGTTATTTGAGGACCTGCTGTAATTTTCTTTCATTTTTTTTTTTTTTTTTTAATTTTTGAGTCAGAGTCTCACTATCGCCCAGGCTAAAGTGCAGTGGGACACTCATAGCCGCCACAGCTTCGACCTGATGGACTCAGGTGATCCTTCCACCTCAGCCTTCCAAGTAGCTGGAACTACAGGCACATGAGATACCTGGCTAATTTTTTTGTTTTTTAATTGTAGAGACAAGGTCTCACCAAGTTACTCAGGCTGGTCTCAAATCCCTGGATTCAGGCAGTCCTCTCTCCTCAGCCTCCCAAAGTGCTGGCATTACAAGCTTGAGCCTCTGCACCCAGCCATGTAATTTTCTTTTAAAGTCCAATTTCTAAGAACCTATGGATGATGTTAAGTGAGGACTTACTGTAGATAACTTTATTAGACGTTAAAACAAAAATATATATGTATTAATTAACAGATATTAAACTAATTAGATTTGACATAAATCATATATTTTTATGAAAAATAACTTTTTTCAAACAAAATAGTGAAAAGAGTAACATTTTACATTTTTTCAGATTTTTTCAATTGCTGGGTTAATTGACAGCTGGATTATCATAACTGCCCAAATGCAATCTGTTGTGATGTGTTATTTTGTTTGAAGTATATGAAGAAATTTTAGCCTAACACATATAGGTAGTTGGAAAAGAAAGATGTGTTTTAATAGCCTTTTTGGATAATTGTGAATATTCTCTTTTGAAGCTACAATAAAGTTCGACAAGTAGTTTTTTTAAAGGTTATTTGTAATGTGGAATCTAAAACTGTATCATTAAACTTTCTAGATTCTAAACTATCTTTGTATTCTAGACTATATTGGTCTGTCTTGCATTTGGAATAGATCTTTTACCCATGCATGATTTTATAACATCATGCCTTGACTATTTGGGAAATATTGGTCCATTGAGTTATGCAGGTATTCCAATATGTTGACATTATACAACACCACCAGAAAAGCCATGTTCGTTAACTTCACTACCAGACTCATTAGAAAAGGCTTTAAGCTTTGGAAAGCTGTTAAGCCTCCAGTGGCAGATATAAATTTTCCATATTTCTAGTTTTTCTTGAAAGCTCTAATTTTATCTTTTTTTTTTTTTTAAGGACAAGCTGACTTTATTTTCTAGAAAATGTTTGCCAACTACTTAAGTCAGAATTGCTTTTGGTTTGTCATTCGTTCAAGTGAAAATAGTGTTGTGTCAGAAAAGCAGCTAGTTCATCTGGTGACTCAGTCGCCCAAGTGCTTTTTCTTAAGCCAGCCATAACACTGAAGTATGTGTGCGTGGCAGAAGCACTTTATGCATCCTTCCCATTTAGTCATACAGAAGATTAAAAAGATGAGTACTCAAGAGTTGACGTTTTTAGAAATTATTTAATAGTTTGTACTACCTGATCAAGGACATAGTTGAAACTGGCTTTTTAAAATTTTAATCTGCAAAAGTGTGGTGGTGAAAAATACAGTGACTACTAATAGAGTTTGATGCTGCTACTTCAATTTGTGCCAAGATGCCAGAAAAGTTTGTTTACAGTTCAGTAATGTTTAGTAACTTAGTGATATAACCATCACAAGTCAGTTTTAGAACATTTTCATGCCACCAATAAGAGCCGTCATGCCTATTGGAATTTTTTTTTTTTTTTAACAGAAACAGCTTGTTAGCAAAATATAGAAAGAAAACTACTTAGTAGTATTGTGATTGTTCATTGTTCATAAAAGTACTGTACTTACCATTTTCACTTGCCATAGACTCTCACTACCATCCTCTTTTCTTTCTTGTTCCTTATGTCTCCATGGTGTGTTTTGATTTTTGCTTGATTCGAACTTTTTTCATATAAATATACCCAGTTGGCTTGACTGATGATTGTTTCAGCCGTTTCCTGGACTGCATATTTTTTAAGTGGGATAATGACTTACTGTTAAGTGTAAGCATGCAATTTGCATTTGTATGTCTATAATTAGTGTATGTTTTTCAGTAGAGATTTAAGACAAAACTATTGTTTTTGCTGTTTTTAATTTCTTCCAGTACAGTATTGCAGTTCTGTGTGATTGGTTGAGTACATGTTAAATGAATATTTTACATAGATTGTGAATTGCAGGCTTTTTAAAAAATATATAAAAGTACTTTGGAGGTAATTTATACATTTGTCCTTGAAGTGAAAGTTTAGATGTCAGTGTAGGTTGAAATCTCTTATGTCGTGTATATGACCATTTCTGCCATAATTTATTCTGAATCTAAAATGGAAATGATCTACACATTTGAAAAATGTTGAACTTTTAAATGTAACATAATATATAAGATAAGATATCAAGTATAAGATAGAACAGTGTTCGTAGGCTCTTAGAGATGAGGCTTTGCTACTAAATGTAGATGCTGTTAGGGTAATGAATGCATTTGTAATACAATGCCCTATTACTCCTTAGTTGTAAAATGCAAAATGCAAAGTTCAGTTAGTGAAAGACTGTTTAATTTGTTTTCTAAATAAAAATAACACACATTTTAAAAGAAATTTCAAGTTTTAGCAGGTCAGCTAGATGATATCAAGAATTTGTACTGTCAGACCTTTCATGCCCTTATTTTTATTCTTTAAAATTAATTCCTCGCCTTTGGGAGGCTGAGGTGAGTGGATTGCCTGAGTCCGTGGGTTCAAGACCCACCTGGGCAAGCGAGACCTCATCTATACAATAAATCAAAAAATCCGCCGGGCGTGGTAGCGCGCCTGTAGTTCCAGCTACTTGGAAGGCTGAGGCGGAAGGATTGCTGGAGCCCAGCAGGTCGAGGCTGCAGTGGCCGGGAGCGGCCACTGCACTCCAGTCTGGGCGACAGAGTGAGACTCCAACTCAAAAAAAAAAAAAAAAAAAAAATTAATTCCTGATTAGAAAGCACTTTTTCATGCAAGTATTTTATCTGCTTTAACTCAGTATGACCTCTGAGGTCCCCATCTGAAAAAGCTTCTGAGGGTCTGCTTAGTGTCCTATTTTTTTTTAAAGCCTGTTCTTCCTGAAATGCCCTTCTCTTCTTTTTCTTATCCAATGCTTACCTGTTTTTAAGGCCCAGCTCAGGATTACTTACTTCATTAAGTCATTTCTTTATATTTTGTCTACCTTGTACTTGGTGTTTTGTTACTTAATGCCTTTAAAAATAAGCAAAACTTAACAGTAGCCTTATCTCCCTAACTAAATTATAAGCATACTTGGAGGGAGGATTTTTATGCTTTATATTATTGTAACATCCTGAAGATAGTAGATTCTTAAATATTTTTAATTCCGTGACATATTTTGTCTTTTGATTACTAAATTGTCTGACTTACAGTTAAGAAACATTTTAGAAAAACATTCATGAAATTGGGGCAGGACTATGTTAGAGTGAAAAACAAACCAAACATTTGACTACCTATCAGGAAATTACGGTTCAGCACACAGATAATGAGGCTCTTATTTAAAAGAAAAAAATAATAAAATTCTATTTCAAAAATAGGGAGGCATAACCTGTTTTTATATAGTTTACAATCCAAAAAATAAACAAGAAGTAGCACAGGAACATATTTAATAGATGCATTCAGCTGTATTGGCATGCTAAATACATTGCAGGTGCAGCACTGATCAGTGAGAAGTGGAGAAGTGGGAAGTGTCCAGTGAAGGTGAAAATTGATCTGATTCTTTAATTTGGATTAATAGAGATATGATAAGCTCCGGAAGTAAAACAAAAGAGCACATCTTAACAATGTAATCTTTAACAGTGTAGACTTAACTGTTAAAATATATATCTGTGGTTTTGCTTGTGTCTGAACTAAATTTATAATTGCTGATTCTACACAAATGCCAATAGATTGAGGTAACGTAAAAAAAATTATCTCTAATCCCACTTCCTTCTCTTTGTGTATCTATATAGATGCAAATGTATCTAGATACATATATACACAGGGTGGATCACTTCTGCCCTGGAAGGTAGGGAGTCCCTGCTGTGTTTGAAAGTCTGGAGCCTGGTGATGTTGTGTACCAGAGGTCCTAAAACTGGACTATGGGCTAATCCTGGCCTCATCCTGTTTTTGTATAGCCTGTAGTCTAAGGATGGCTTTTACACTTTAAATAGCTTAAAAGAAAAAAAAAAAAAAACTGCAGGGTGCATCCCAGTACTTTGGGAAGCAGAGGCTAGAGGATTACCTTAGCCCAGAGGTTGAAGACCAGCCTGGGCAACTTGGAGAGACCTTGTCCCTATAATAAATCAAAAAATTAGCTGAGTATGGTGGTATGCACCTGTAGTTCTAGCATGTTGGAGCTGTCATAGCCATGAGTGTGCTGCTGTACTCCAGCCTGGGCAACAGATTGAGACCCCAACTCAGAAAAAAAAGAAAAAGAAAGAAAGAAAAATAATATTTTGTGACATGAGGAGATTATATGAAATTCTACTAGTATCCATAATTTTTTGTTTGTTTGTTTTTTGTTTTGAGTTGAAGTCTCACCGTGTTGCCCAGGCTGCAGTACAGTGGCATGCTCGTGGCTACCGCAGCCTCTACCTGCTATGCTCAAGGGATTCTTCCACCTTAGCCTTCCAAGTACCTGGAACTACAGGCATGCACCACCACACCTGGCAGTTTTTTCAGTTTATTGTAGAGATGAGGTCTTGCCAAGTTGCCCGTGCTGGTCTTGGGCTCAGGTAGTCCTCTTGCCTTTTCCTCCTGAAGTGCTAGAATTACAGGCGTGAGCTACCGTGACTGGCCTAACGTCCACACATTTTTATTGGTAAATAGCCACTTTCACTGGTGTGTATGTATGTGTGTGTGCATGTGTATTTATGTATACGTGTGTGTGTGTGTGTACACACACACACACACACACACACAGGCTTTTGTTGAGACAAGTTCTTCTGTTACCCAGGCCTCAGTGCAGTGATGTAGTCAGCTCACTGTAACTTTGAACTCGTGTGCTCAAGTGATCTTTCAACTTCAGTCTCCAAGTAGCTGAGACTACAAGTGCACACCACCACACCCAGCTAATTTTTAAACTTTTTGTAGAAACAGGTTCTCACTGTGCTCCCCAGGCTGGTTTCGAACTGGCCTCAAGCAGTTCTCCCATCTTGGCCTCTCAAAGCTCTGGGATTATAGGCATGAGCCACCACACCTGGCCTTATGTTGCATTTTTGTTGTCTCACACTCGGTCAGTGCACTACTAAACCTAGTAATGCCAGTTATACCTGGTCAGTATTTCTTATGTCACATGTTTTGTCACACTGCAGCATTTTATTTATATTCAATTACATTTTTTAAATTGCCACTGTATACTCATTGTGGCAAAACAGAGAAGTGGAATTCAATTGTGCTTTTAAGACACCGTGTGGTGGGAATTTTTTTGTATGAATTATGAAGCAATGCATTGACCTGGCATTATAGGTATGCTAAAAGAATGTAATATCTGTTCACATAACTGAACTATAATAAGCACTCATAGCAGTATTCTTAACTGACAGGAAAGCAGCTGTCAGAAAAATTAGAAAAATTAAAGTGGAATATCACTTTATAGCAGAATTTCCTCATAACAATTAATGAATGTAAGATTTCAACCAAAGTTAAGTTTCTGAGTGGTTCTTTTATTAGCCGATTAAAGGAAAGTCACTTACCAGTGGCGATTCAGTTAAATCATGTCTGATTGCAGCAGCCAAAGAAATATGGCCAGAGAAAATAAACTTGTATAAAACAGTTAGTCTTTCAGTGAGAACAGTTGCTCAGAGTTGAGGATATTGGGAACATGTTGCTCCTGGGAAAGTCTGACATTTTTCTGAGTGGTCAAAACTGCTCCCAACCCTTATTCAACAATGAATAGCTCTAGACATTAACTTTTGCTGCAGATTTGATAATGTGTCTTAGTCTGTTCAACCTCAAATTACAAAACTAAGCAACTTAACATGTAAAATTGACACTGCAGTAAAGTCATTTCAGCAATAACTAACAGTATGAATCACAAGTAATATCCTGCTGCTTTATACATCTTTTGTTCTTTCAGAAGTGAAGACAAGAAGTAACTTAATTCCCTTCAGATTCTTAGCACGTATATTTTCAAGCTCAAATTGCAGATGCAGGATGTTTTGACCTCATTTCAAGTTCAAAGAAAATTTCTGTATTTCAATTTTTTTTTAATTTAAATTTTATTTTAGAATCGGGGTACATGTGAAGATTTGTTACAGAGACATATTACGTGAAGGCAAGATTTGGGCTTCTGATGAGCTTACCTCCCCCTTCAAAATTGATTTAACTGCAGTTTATTTGGAAGTGATTAATCTGTAATCTAATAACATGCTGAAAGACAGTAGCAAAATAATTTAGCAGAATTCTTCAAATGCTTTTCCAAATGTATTCAATTAAAATAACATACTTATCAATTGCTGGCAATTTTTAGTAGTGCCTGCCTATGTAAAAAAATTTTCAAAGACTAAATATGTAAAATGTCAGTTTATCGATTTTAATAATAGGGACCTCTAAATTTGAAACTAAGCAAAGTTATTTCTAGTTAAGGAATTTTATTGGTTTCATTAGTAGGCCTATATTTTAAAAATTACACCTAAATATTATATTTTGAATTTTGTCAATGAAATATTTTGGAAATTTCTTTCCTTCTTTTTATAAATAAACACATAATATTCCAAATTTTACCTCTTGCCCACAAAGCCAAAAATATTTACTATCTGTTTCTTTATAAAAAATTTAGTCAGCCTCTGGCATATTCTTAAAAAACTGAGTGGATTTCCCAAGAAAGTCATCCTCTGGTAGAAATAATGAAGATACATATGATTCAATGGTATAAAATTAGGATAAGTAAAAATAAGTTAGTTTAACATTCTATACAGTAAACTTTTAGAACTTATGTTTATGTATAATGATTTTAGATAAATTTATGAATAAGTCCCATAGATGCCTACTAAAGTTACTTTCATCAAAACTGATATTAAGAAAAACAATCATGCTTTCCTGTGCTTTTACATGAGGTCTCTGACAAGTTATTGAAATAAGTAATTGTTCTCAATGGGCATGGCAATCACACAATTTTCATTTGAAACTTGGGCTTAATTCTCAGATGATGTAACTTAGCTGGTGTTTTTAGATTCCTTTTCTTAAAAATGGTTTTATTCTTGAATGAATATTATGCTTTTTATACTTTGCCTTGTTTTAAGGGCATTCAAGTTAGGCTAAGTGGGACTAGATAGTATTACATGTTATATTCTAGGGTTCTCTGAAGAGTTTAAGTGATATTTTTTGAGATTTTATAGCATAATAAAATATAGATTTATTAATCATATCTGAAACAACTTGGAAGACAAGGTATTTAAGGTGTACCTTGAAGAGTGATTGGGAACTAGGCTTTCAGAAATATGTTTGGGAGAGCAATTCATGTGGCATGACCTTTAAGAGAGGAAATAGGAAGCAATCAATGATGGTGTGGTGGGAGATGGTGCTGGATGGGTAGTTTGGGGCTTAAATGTTCACCTAAAGGAAATTGGTCTTATTGACAAGTAATTCTGAGATTGGCATAGTGTCTGGTACTCAGAGGTACTAAATTTGTACTTTTTGGAAAAATAGGGAGCTATCGAGAATATTGAGCAGAAAAAATGTAGAAGAAACTGACTAGGATTGCATGCTGTTGATCAACAAAACAGCAAAATTTGCTAAATTATTAGCCAAAGCTGTGTTGGCATTTACCTGATGTCTGTGTTCCTTCCTTCCTAATTCCCATAGCTACCACTTTAACCAAGGCCTATAATACTGTGATAGTTTCCTTCTCTCTGTTGTTTCTATTCTTCTATCCCCTAAATTCTTTAATTTAAATGCCCTATTTTCTGGTTATGATGAGTGCTTTGTACTTTGAAGGTCTCCACACATTTGTTTTAATGAGCGAATGAAAGTAGTAGTAGTCTGGAACAGACTGACAGCATGTGTAAGGACCTTACGAAATCCAGTTACTCAACAGTCATAACAGGATTCTTACTCTCTTAAATGAGCCTTCCATCTCACTCCAAATTGGGGAATATTGGCTAACATTTTCATCATTTAGAGTCCTGAAATTGGATTCTTTTTTATTTCCTTGGAGGAGATACCCTTATAATTCATTCTTAAGTGTTTGTTGTCTTAGTCTAATGAAACAGTGCAATCTATTGGGCTACTATAGTCTTTTCTTCAATTCACACTGGGTGAGTTATTAAATAACTTTTATATTTTTACCATAGGTATCTTAATGCAATTCAGACAATGTGTCCACATATTCTGCGCTATTTGACTACAGCAGTCATAACAAACAAGGATGTTCGGAAACGCCGGCAGGTGCTAAAAGATCTAGTCAAAGTTATTCAGCAGGTAAAAACTAAAAGATGCATTGAGTTTTTCAAGTCCTAAAACATTAAGTTTAAGGTCTTTTTCTAAAGTTAAGAATCTTAGTTCTTAAGGTAAAACTATTTTTAAAAAATAAAAGAGAAGAATTCCATGATGTTTAGAAGAGAGAAGATTCTCAAATGGGCATGCACTGTCCTTAAGTCCAAGATATATGTTATTGCTATCTGCTAGATGGATACTTAATATGCATTATATAGTTGTGTTACACTTATTGCAAAGAGTGAAGACAATCTGGAACATGGAGGTGTTTGTTAGGGAGTTATGACCCGCAAAATTTCAGATCGCTAACCTTTACATAGAAAACAGTATTAGTAGTCCCCAAGTTGGGCCAAAGGTACAGTCTTGCTGCTTTATATTTAGTGAGCTTCTCAGCAAAAACCATGCATTAGAAAAAGAACTTAAATACTTTATTTCATCTAAGAATGAATTAAATAGAAGAGAAACAATTATCATTCACTAGAGAATGATAACCATTTGCTTGAAGAAGTTCATCACTTTATTGACTAAGGGAGACATTTGGTAGTAGGGGAGTTTCAAAGCTTTTTTGAATGATTCCAGGATGAGAATTAAGATAACTTGTTTTAAAAGAAGGTCTGGAATCAGGATAGGAGCAATTGCTTTGAGAAGATGTTGCTAGGTAATTTGGCTAGAAATTATCAGTAAGGAAGTTCTGAGAAAACAGGAAGATTGGGATATTCTAGGGCAATATGCTAAATAGTGTTGAACCAGACCTAACTTGACCTTTGACTTAATTTTACAGGAGTCTTATACATATAAAGACCCAATTACAGAATTTGTTGAATGCTTGTATGTTAACTTTGACTTTGATGGGGCTCAGAAAAAGCTGAGGGAATGTGAATCAGTAAGTACGAATTTTTCCTTATAAACTAATAACATTCTTAAATTTTAGGATAATATAGAGTTAATCTTGCATTGTTTTAATTAAAGTAATAAAGTAATTATGAACAGAAATGTCTATTAATCTAATCTTAAAACAGCAGAGTGTTTGGGAATATGCTAGAGTGAAGACTTAATGTTGTTGCCTTTGTCAGGGCAGTTTTTTGTTTTTTTGTTTATTTCTGTAGAAATGATATCTCACTATGTAGCCTAGGCTGGTCTCGAACTCCTGAGATCAAGCAATTCTCCTGTCTTGGCCTCCCAGTGTGCTGGGATTACAGGCGTGAGCCACTATGCCCGGCCTTTTAGGACAGTTTATTAGAGCATTAGGTATAGTTTAAATTCACAGATAAATTCATAATTCCATGTCCTACCCTAAATGAGTAAATATGTGCAGTATTTCATATGTACAGACAAGGTCTCTTTGGATTTGAATTGTATGTCACACTGATTCTTAGTTTATGTTTCATTCATAGGTGGGCTTATTTTTAGAATTTTTCACGTGGTTGTATTTAACATTTGCAATAAGCTAGGCAAATCATTGTAGTTATGAATTTTATAACTGCAGTGTCTTCTGTTGGTTAGTAGAAACGAAAATATGTATCTTCAGGCCAGGCAGTGGCTCACGCCTGTAATTCCAGCACTTGGGGAGGCTAAGACAGGAGAATCGCTTGAGTCCAGGAGTTTAAGACCAGCTTGGGCAACAAAGCGAGTTCTGTCTCTACAAAAAAATTTTTAAAAATTAGCTGGATGTAGTGGTGCATGCCTGTAGTCCCAGCTACTCCAGAGGTTAAGGCAGGAGGAGTAGCTCTTGAGTCCAGGAGTTCAAGGCTGCAGTGAAGTGAACCAAGATCATAACACTGCACTCCAGCTTGGGTGACAGAGCAAGACCCTCTCTCTCTTTCTCTCAAAAGAGAGAGAGAGAAAGAGACCAAAGTACCTTCAGAAAAACTGAACAAGTTAGATTACAGTTGTTTTGAATAAGTTATTTTGTAAATTTTAAGAAACTAAGAATTTATCTGCTAAATGTAGCCACATTTACCAAATTTACAAGATACTAATCATCAGTTCCCTCTTTTAAACTAAAATTTTGGCACAACATAGACAAAGTTTATTGCCTAAGACTAAGATCTTATTTCTCTCTCTAAAAAAAAGATCATGCAACTATACATTCAGAGGTGATTTTCAAATATTGGACAAAATAGAACATTAGAATCCATTGTGGTAATTTGTATTCTTATAGTCATTTGGGACATCATTAAATTAAATAATAGGGTATATTCATTACACTAAGTATCTAGGTCTTGCTTTGAATCCCAAAAATCAGAGGACACTGGTTACTTTTCTTGTTTATTCTGTTATACCATCTGTGGAATAGGAGCCACTTCTTGTATTCGTTTTCTTTCTAATTTTCTCAGTCTGCTTAATGTCACAGAAATACCCATGTCCATTGTCCATTCTTTACTCCATAATTATTATTTATCAATAGCTGGAAAAGATGTTAGCTACAGAGCACTTTGAAGGGTAATGGACAGAACAAAGCCACTTTGTGAGGTTGCTTTGTTACTTAAAATCATTAATTGGACAAGGAAACATTGCAGTTTTAGGTCTTTTTCTTATAGCCTTCTTTTACTTCTCGTTTAACTTGTTAAAATCTTGAACAGAGTGTTCTAGAAAGTGCTGTGCTCTAGAACCCCTGATATTAAATGGTAGAATTGTCCTAAATGAAACAATAAAACAAAGTGTTGGAGTCAGTTACTTGTCGGTATTATTAATTTCTTAAATATGTTTTATACACATAGGTACTTGTGAATGACTTCTTCTTGGTGGCTTGTCTTGAGGATTTCATTGAAAATGCCCGTCTCTTCATATTTGAAACTTTTTGTCGCATCCATCAGTGCATCAGCATTAAGTAAGAATACCCTGACTTGATTTTTATTTTCTACTTTTTAACTTCTGGACATCTTAATTTATTGTGAAGTTACAGTTAATAGGATTCTAGTACATTGGATTTTATTTTTATTTCCTTTGCTTTATTTATTTATTTATTTTTGAGTCAGAATCACACTCTGTCGCCCAGGCTGGAGTGCAGTGGCACACTTATGGCCACTGCAGCCTTGACCTGCTGGGCTCAGGTGATCCTTCTGCCTCAGCCTTTCAAGTAGATGGAACCACAGGCATGTGCCACCATGCCTGGCTGATTTTTGGATTTATTGTAGAGACGAGGTCTTGCCATGTTGCTCAGGCTGGTCTTGATCCCTGAGCTCAGGTAATCCTCTTACCTCTGCCCCCAAAGTGCTGGGATTACAGGTGTCAGCGATTGTGTTCGGTTTACTTCCTTTGCTTTAAAGGAAACAATTTGATAGTGATTTAAAAAAAAAAAAAACCTAAATTTTTCTTGAATTCTGGGATGCTATAGACACAAGTATTTTTAGCTTCTTTGTATTTGTCACAGCATGATTTTTCAAAATGCTAGGTTGAAAGCAGTATGTGATTTTTAACTTTTTAAATTTTTTTGGAGATAATGTTTTGCTAGGTCGTCCCAGCTGGTCTCAAACTCCTGGGTTCAGGCATTCCTCCTACCCGGTCGTTACTTTTTTAAAGAGAAAATACTATTGTTCCTTTATGTAGGGAGAAAAGTGAAGTAACCGTTTTAAAAATTTCAACAGGAGTTCAAGTAAGGAGATAGCCAATAAATTGAAAATTCTGTTGAAAGACCACTACATTTGGCAATCATTTCCATTGAGTTTGTATTATTTAATTACATATTTGAATTCTCATATAGTAAACTCCTATGACATCCTAAAATGTTGAAACATGGAAAATTGTATGAATTCTCATTGAAATGTTCTCTGTTCTGTGAGAAGATTATTGGGAAAAATTGTGAAACGTACATAACCTATTAGAAACTAATTATACATATTAGTTTGAAAAATAACTAGTTCCTTTTGGTCACAGATGAAGTCAAACTTAAATGTTTAAAAAAACTTAGTACTTTAATGTTTGCCTCTGAGGAACTGCCTGTAGAACAAATTATTTTTCTTTAATGCCGTTTGTTTTTGCTAATCCATACTTGCTTGCCTAATTTTAGTGGGTTGTCATTGAAGTGGTGTCCAGAGTTAGAAGTATAGTGTAATCATGGGACTTTTCCTCTGGAAATTGAGTCCTTGACTTCATTTTTATTAGTACTTGATTATAGCTTGCAGACATAATTTTAAAAATCAGATTGTCTTAATACATACACATTTCTAATATGTAATTGGTTGTGAAATCAAGAGGTAGGTACATCTTATGTGGGACTCTAGTGAACAATAGATAATGGAATTCTTGCATTATTCTTTGCTAAAGGTTTGTAATTAGTAATTAGGGCTTATGAAAGAAGGATGTTAGTATTTTGGTTTCTGTGGAATTTTCCCCATTTCTCATTATAATATGGTCATGTGGGCATTTTTTGGTCCAGCACTTATTTACCCGTGTTGTAGGACTCTCCTTTTGGTATCTTTAGCACTTAGTATACTTACTTTGTGGCACCTAATATGCTCTGTACAGGGTAGTATGAATATATTTGCTATATAAATTTTTTCTGTCCCTTGTATTAGTGAAGTTGTACTATGTTCATTATATTGCTTTTTTACTTCGGTGTTTGCTTCTGAAGTACCATGAATCAGATTTGTTCTAACTCCAGCTCTTTATTAATTCTGGGACTATGGATTTATTGTTTCTTGAGACTTGATTTGTTATCTTTACCAATAAAATAGAATAAAATAAAAGTATTTGTTCTCCCTACTTGAGAGATGTGCAGTTCAAAAAAGTTAATAGAGTGGGACTGCTTCTCTAAACTTTTATGTGATGTTATTATTACCTAAGAAATTTTCAAGCTTTTCTCAGTGGAGATTTTTATTCTTTGATCTCTGTAGTTTTCTGCTAAACAGTCTCCAAAGGATTTTCAGATTAAGTTTTAGTAGCTTTCCAAAGTCCAGAAATCAATTTTTACTTCCAGGTGCAGTATTTTTTTTTTTTTTTCACTTCAGGTCTTCATACTTTTTTTGGCTACCTGTGGAATGTTTTATTAACTTAAATGATTATGAATACATAGGTTAATAATGTATTTTCTTCACATATTAGGGTAGAATTTTCAAACAGAAATTTTAGAGAGCTTCTAAAACTGATCAGGTCTCCAAGTTATTAGTCATGTCACTGCAGCCTGCTGGAATATTGGAGTGAAATTTAGTGATTTAATACCTTTAATATATAATGAGTTAAGAAGGTAAGCTTCTTTGTGTTTTTAAATGTGCTTTAATGGGCTAGAAATACAGCAGCTGGAAATAATGTTAAGTATTTATGTTGGGATTTTATAAATAGAACAAACATCTTAATTCAGACTCCAAGGACTTGAAATCCATAATAATCATCAACAGAGCTGATACCTTTAAACAATACATAGGGGAAAAAAACTGTTCTCCAAGCCAGTGGTTTTTAAGCCTAGCTATTCATTGAAATCATCTGGAGAAGTTAAATAACAACTTAAAGAATAGATTTTCTGGTTTCATCCCAGACCTTCTGAATCAGAATCTCTGGGATCAGTGTTTGAAATCTGGGTTTAAAGCTTCCCTAGGTGATTATTTTGCAGTCAGCCTTGAGGAATCATTTATATAATTTAGTGATATGTAGTCCTGACAGCACTTTAGAATTAAATAAGAAGCTAGAAATAGTAATAAAAATACTGGATGACTGAGCTTAACTAATGTTTAAAAACAAAAACATTATCTGGTGGGAGACTCCAGCACCTGTATTTTTTCAAAGGTGATTCTGGTACAAAATTTTTTTTGCTTGATTTTTCAATTAAATCATGCACTGTGCTTGGTTTATCAGTTATAAGAAATAATAAAATTGTCCCCTTTTTCCTTTACTCAATTTCCTCCATTAGTAATGTCTTGGACAACCATAGTAAAATACAGCAACCAGGATATTGACATCAATGCATTCAAGATTTAGAACATTTCCATCACAAGGATCCCTCAAGTTGCTCTTTTTTTTTTTTTTTTTTTGAGTTGGAGTCTCATTAGTGCACAAATAAATATAAAATTAAAAATTAATGATAGGTATTTTGAAGAACAATGCAGAGTGATTAGAGAGAGTGATATAGACATATTTTGTATATTAAAAACCAGAGAAGTAATATAGATAGAAGATTCAGTGAAGCCTGATAACTTTCTAAAGCCCCAAACTAATTTTTTTTTTCCGCTGAATACTGACAATGGCAAATTCCATTCACTAGTTTATGCTTACCTATCTCTGCCTCTAGTTTTTCTAAAGTTTTTAATATTCTATCTTTTTTGAGGGTAAGGGGAAGGATAAGTCTCTTGCCTCTTCTTCTTCCCCCAAAGGACACATTTCTAATGCTGACTAAAATAGTATTAGAAAGCCCATGGTTGTTTATTTAACAACTCTTTTTATTTGCAAGTTGGAACATACTTTGTTAATAAATTGCCTGACTAAATGGCTATAAGCACATGTGATAGTCATATTGCTATAAAAATGCATATTAAGAATTTTTTTCAGTTTATATACAACCGTATAGATTTATAGGATAAGTTACAAATCTGTTTACCATAAAGTATGCAACATCTGTCAAAAAAGATTACTATGGTGGGGTTTAATTTAGTATAGCTGAATAGCTTATCTGATATGGTATGTGTCTGAAATTTAAAAGCTGTTCTAAAATAATTCTTGGACCAGTTTTCAATTGTAGATAAAAACAAAGTATGGAAGTAATATTTTGAATGTGTATGATAAACATGTTGGAGCATACATTAATATAATTTCCCTATGGGGTTTACTGTTGACTTTTCACAAAAGAAGGTATTTGCCAATTACTTTTGCATTTCTTTAAGCTTTGAAGCCATTCTACTTTGCTTATTTTATTAAGTAATATTTTATGTCTTAATATTTTTTAAAATTCTTATTACCACATAACACTATTAAATTTAGAATTATACTTACTATTAGTAGCGAGAACTAGAAAGGTATGTTTCCAAATGGGGGTAAATAGTCTCAAAGGCTATTATTGTACTTCTGCATTAACTGTAAGGTTATGTTAACAATAAGTTTATTAGGAGAAGTTGGAAAATTTGAGAATTTTCAGTTGTCACATGCAGCATTTAGAATTTCTTAATTTTCTTCTGTTTTCTTTCTCCTCTTGCCTTCCAGTTTTACAGGTGAACACAATTTTCATTTAACACTTTAATTAATTGTCTTAGCATACTCTTAGAAAAGATTTGTAGTACTTATCTTTGCATATACTATAATTGGCCAACTGTCTTCAGTGAAAACCAGACCCAGAGGTTCCTGTATGTTAATGCTTAAATCTCCATTATTTGAAATAAATTGTGCGTCTCAAATAAAATTTGGAAAGCAAGTTGATTCGAGAGGTAATTAATAATATGTGAAATGTGGGATCCCAAATCATTATTCTCAAATGTTTATTTGTCTAGATGAAAGGTAGGGGAGGATGGCAGCTATGGAAGGATTCAGAAAAGGGAGACCATCTAAAAGATTGGACATTGAAAACCTGATAGAAAATCAACCTATAGTTGATAAAACCTAATCTGTTCCCCTAAATTTAGATTTATATATCTTATGTCTTAGATAGGACCACTGCTATTATTTACAGCCCAGAAACAAAAGTGTCTAATTTTGTACTGAAAGCATGAACATGTTTAGTTAAAGAAATTGAACTGATTATGAGGTACTTATTTTTTCTGTCTTTCTACGAAATAGCACTTAAGTATTCTGTGTATATCTTATTTAATGTATTCAGTATCATGTTTTTGTATCAGTTGATCAGGAGAACTAGTGAAGTTAATTGTTATGTGTGAAGAATTTACAAAATATATTTAAGCTGCCTATAGATAAGGTTGAGATTTTTAGTGTAATCTAAGTAATCTAGAAATTATTTTTGTGTTTAAAATCTGAATTGAATTAGACATTTTTCTCAAAAATCTACATTTTGATGCATTTTGTCTTCTAGTTTATTGTTAAATTTGACTACTTTCCATAATATGAGGTAAGCATGTTCTAGGATAGCTTAAGCCAACTTTTTCTTTTTAAAGCTTTGATAGTAGGATATTACTTAAAAAGAAAAAAAAAATTTTTTTTCTGAGTCAGTCTCATTCTTAGAGTACCGTGGCATGCTCACAATTTACCAGATTCAACCTGCTGGGCTCAGGTGATCCTTCTACCTCAGCCTCTCAAGTAACTGTAACTACAGGCATGCACCACCACACCCAGCTAATTTTTTGATTGTAGAGATGAGGTCTCGCCAAATTGCGCATTCTAGTCTGGAACCCCTGGACTCAGACAGTCCTCTTGCCTCTGCCTCCCAAAGTGCTGGGATTGCAGATGTGAGCCACCATGCCCGGCCAGATGTTACATTTTTATTTTTAAATCTATACTATTTTGCATCAAGTTAATAGAATGGAGAATTGTAGACTTTGAGGATTTCTTTCTGTTAAGCATTTAGTTTCTTATACTATGTATATTTTCATGTTACTTAAAAGAAACTAGACTATTGTCATAAACTTCATCAGAGTGATTGTTAGCTTGGATAAACTTAGGTGCCATCAGTAATTTACTAATACTTCTTGTACCTTATTTCAAATTTTTCTTTGACTTGATTTACTAAATAAAGGAGCAACAAGCACAGTGCAAATAATATACCCCTAAAGTGGGATTATGGCTTGGAGCTCACAGGCATTGAAGGGTTTTGATGCATGCTGTTCAGTTGCTCTAACCTTGTTGGAATAGGAGACTCAGAATTTGCATGTAAAGCAAACTTCTAGTTAGAATTATCAGATAGGATCAATGTTCTTTCTTTTGTCTTAAAATCTGAGATTAAATAGCATTTCCTTAGGTAAGCTGTTCCCAAACCCTCAGACTAGAACTGGCAAACTCCTTTGTGTCTCACGTAGCACCTTCCACTTAGATTATATATTTTGAACATTGGGTAATTGTCCCTAACTCCTACCCTCTTGACTTAAACTCTATAAAGACTGACAACAGTTGATATTTTGTCAGCAACATCTAACACAGTTTATATTTTGTTGAGTGAATGACAAGGAAGTAAGAAGGATTGGTTTGATCTGGCTGGTATATGGTATTTTGAGAGAGAATATTGGGAGCTTAGAAAGTTAGATTGTAGCTAAATTGTGGAGAGCCCTGAATGAGTAATTTAGAACTTTTAAATTTTATTCTTTTGTTTATATGGGTTTTCTTAAAGGTTTGAAAGAAATTTGGGAATCCCTGAGGGCGTACATTCCAAGACTCCCAAAAGGATGATTGAAACCTCAGATAGTACCAAAAACAGTATTTACTGTGACAAAGTTTAATTTATAAATTAGGCATGGTAAGTGATTAACAACTATTAATAAACAGAAGAATTACAACACTATGCAAGCATCACACTACTCTTGCACTTTGAGGTAAAATAAGTGTTCATTGAACACAAGCACAGTGATATCAGAG
Source organism: Tarsius wallacei (assembly GCA_963574415.1). NCBI lineage: Eukaryota > Metazoa > Chordata > Mammalia > Primates > Tarsiidae > Tarsius > Tarsius wallacei. The sequence goes on from CAUYQG010052383.1 coordinate 56,978, forward strand.
CAGTCTCATAACTGATGGCTACAAAGTAACTGACAGGCGGATAGTGTATACTGCAATAGACTGGACAAAGGGATGATTCAAGTACTGTCTGGACAGAGTAGGACAGTATGAGATTTCATCACCATGTTAGTACAAATGGCACACAGTTTAATTCTTTGCATTTGGATGTCTCCTCTTGGGGGACACATAAATCTAGCAAACCATTCAGATGTCCCTTCTCAGAAGACACAGATTGCTGGTGATTATATAGGACAAACTTATACCAGTGCAGATTTTTCAAAAACATATGTTTCCTTGAAGTTTTCCACTCAAATTGCACAAAAAAACAAATAAAGAGATGGATATATTTTCAGGAATCATGAGTGCATCCTTCCACATCTTCAAACAACAGACTGAATAATAAATCACATATTACTAATGTGGGAGGAAGAAAACAAGACTGCATGGTCTGCTCAAATAGTAAAACACTAGATGGAAGATGTCAAACAAATTGCTATTGCACAGTATGTATCAATGAACCTACAGAGTGTATCAGTGACTGTTGCACACGTTGCCACACGTCAGAAAAATGTGATTAAAAAATTTGATGTTTTGTCATAAAGAAGTTCCACAATGTCTAAATTTCTGTTATAAGCCAAATATCATTACAATAAAATAATTGGTTTCAGTGCTATTCTATTTAGCATGAAGTGATTCGTTTTTCACTATTTTGTAAAAAAGTGCAATCTAGTTGTTGGTAGATCTGGAGATGTCCCCGAGTGCAAAGAGTTAAAACAAATCATTTCTGGAATTTTCCATATATTTTCAGGTCAAGGTTGACTTCTGGTAACTGAAACCACCAAAAGTGGAACCATAGATAAGTGGGGCCTATTGTAGTTGTATTGTAGAACTTACCTGGCAACTCTGTAAAACAGATTAAGGAGATATGAGGCAAATTAATTAGAAAACATTTAGGAAATAGTACTGGAGCCTGAACTAGGGTAGTGACTAGAATGGGGCATCGTGCTGCTAATCGCTGGATATATAGGAGGGTATGGTGTGTGCACTTCCACTACATATATATGGTCTACTGTGGAAGCAGCTATTCGGTAAGACAACTACAGTTCATGAGGGCTCTGTTTTAATTGAGACCTGTGTAACAAGCAGGTAAGTGAAGAAAAGGCTGAGAGGACCCTTCTAAGCAGAGGACACAGCATTCACAAAGGCCCTTAAGTGTTAAGAACATGGTATATTTGATTTAACAGAGAGGTTTAGTATGAGTGGTGGAGAGGAGAGTCTTTCAAGTTGAAAGTAGATTGGTAAGGACCTTAGATGAGAAGCAGTGATAAAAGAAGTAATTGACAGGACTTCTCAATTGGGTATAGGTAACAAGGCAGAATCAGATAAGCTAGGTTTCAAAATTGGGTGTATCATCATCATCAGTTAGCTACTTAACAGCCTTCATAATCATAAATATGATACCAACTATACATAGTTGCTATCTGGAAATCAATTCTCCTTTTTGAAAGCAGAATATAGAGACCTGGAAGATTAGGATTATCATATATTTTATACAAAGTTTCATTTATGCTAATCAGTAAAATGGCGTGTTTTAGAAAATCTGTTTTTTAACTTTAGATTAGCAACTTCAGGTGAAAGTATCAGACATTTGCTTCCTTTGTTATTGCAGATGAGATGAAATTTACATATTTCTTTTTTTTTTTGAGGTGGGAGTCTCACTCTGTCACCCAGACTGGAGTGCGGTGGCCGCTCCCGGCCACCGCATCCTCCACTTGCTGGGCTCCGGCAATCCTTCCGCCTCAGCCTTCCAAGTAGCTGGAACTACTGGCGCACGCTACCACGCCTGGCTAATTTTTTGATTTATTGTAGAGATGAGGTCTCGCCAAGTTGCCCAGGCGGGTCTCGAACCCACGGGCTCAGGCTATCCAATCACCTCAGCCTCCCAAGGCACGGGATTACAGGCTGAGCCACCGAGCCCGGCTTACATATTTCTAAAATAAGTCAAACACCAGCAGGAAACACAAAGAGTTTACTGGGAAACCACGGGAAACATCAGTTATAGGAATTTATTCCCCCCAAAAATTGCCTTCTTGTTTAAGTAAAATAGCATACTTCCTTATATTTGTGGCTTTTAAAATATAGGGTTTAGTTAGACGGGGAACAGTGATAAACAGAATAAAATCTGTCTGTGTGAAGTAACGGTCATGGATTAATTGTTTCTCTTGTTAGCTGTGAATTTGTGGTTACAGAAATATTGGTTTTAAAGCACAAAGAACAAAATGTTGACACATAAATCCAGAGAATTTTATGGTTTAGTTGGCTATGTTCCATATTCATCATGTTTTTAACTCCAAGCCTAGCCTCTCTTGAGGATAAATTTAAATTGTGTGTTCATAGATTTAGTTTTGGGCTATTTTATTGGTAGCTGGCCTAATTTTTACATTTTGAACAAAATTCTATCAAATCCTTGTCAGGAAACATGTAAAATAAGAATAGCACAGATGTATTTTCATAAGAGTATTTTAATATAAACTGGTTACATTTGGCTTGGGATATCTGGAACTACATAATTAATTATACAGTTACTATGGCTTGAAGATAGGTATTTTAAAGTTAAGATTGCTGTCAGATCAGAAATTTTAGGTTATAGTATTCCAGGGATTTATTCTGTTGATGATATTCAAGTCATTTTAATAAAACCAGCGACTACATTAAAGGGCTGGACGTGTGTGGCATCTTCAGTGGAAGTAAAGCATAGTTAATGTTTGTGCATAAACACCCATATATGCACACATGTACTATATGCCCTTAAATATTATACATGCATAAATAGATACTCCTCCACCAGCTGACTTACTGGCTTACCTGCTTACCAAGACTGGTGCTTTTTAGTCCTGATAAATTAAGTACTGCTGTGGTCCTCTTCAAGCTAATCATAAATTGGAAAAATATAAACTGTAGATTGATTGATGTAAAAAAGTATTTTAGATCAGGGTCTTCATGGTCTGGGCCTGTCTCTTTGTCTCTTTTCTCTGAAATTCAGTGGCTATCTAGGTTATGTAGTATACAGCTCTAGGGAATGACCCAGAGTTAAAGCACAAGCACACACAGCACCCCAAGTTTGGCTTATGTTTTTTAGTAGATTATACTTACTAATGATGCTCCTTGTAGTAGGTTTACTTTGTATAATCATTATATATTTGTTCTTGGCATCCTTGAGGTGTTGGTTTCTAGGATCCACCCTGGATACCAAAAGCCGTAGATGCTTAGGTTATTTTGTATTTCTATTATTTTTGTGTTTTCTCCAAATATTTTCTATCTGTGGTTGCTTGACTCCACAGATGCAGAACCTGTGGATGTGGAGGGCTGACGGTACATCATAAAACCCTTTTCTCCCTTAAATCATGACTCGTTGAGTACCTGCTAAGTGGAAAGCACTGTTCTAGAGGCTGGAAGATTTTTGTAAATGTAGAATATGGTACTCTCCCCTCAAGGTTCTTACAGTCCTGTTGGTGAAATGGGATAGGTCATGCATAGTACAAGACAGCAGGCACAAACATGAACAACACAGATAGTAAGGGTCATGGAGAAAGGGTGACCCAGAAATACCCAGAAGTCTCTGTCCAGAGTGCAGGTTGAACATTATGTGCATAAAACTAAATGTTTATGCCCTGTTAGTTAACATTGCTTTTTATTTTATTTTATTTTTTTTACCCTTTTCATTAGCATGTTGGCAGATAAACTGAATATGACTCCAGAAGAAGCTGAAAGGTGGATTGTGAATTTGATTAGAAATGCAAGACTGGATGCCAAGATTGATTCTAAATTAGTGAGTATCATGTTAGTTGTGCTACATTCTAGATATCAGTTGAGGATTATGCTTTTTTGGGAAATTTTAATTAGGACATTTTATCATATTCTGTTAAGAATTTATTTTGTTTTTGCCGGGTGTGGTGGCTTACACCTCCAATCCCAGCACTTTGATAGGCCAAGGCAGGAGGCTTGACTGAGCCTAGGAGTTCGAGACCAGCACCTGGGCAACAAAGTGAGCCCTCGTCGCTATAAAAAATTTTTGCAAATTAGCTCATCTTGGTAGAGTGTACCTGTGCTACTCAGGAGGCTGAAGCAGAAGGATCATCTGAGTCAGGAGGTCGAGGTTATGGTGAGCTGTAATAGTACCACCGCACTCTAGTCTGGGCAACAGAGTGAGAGCTTGACTCAAAAAAAAAAAAAAAAAAAAAACAAGTACTTTATTTTGTCTTAATGTATAAGTCATTTTGAAGGCAACAGCAACCTATTTTTTTTTCTTGCTGGATAAATACTGTTATATTTATAAAGTATATAAAAATATGTGCGAAGGTCATGTAGTATTATTATGTCGTGCTCATTACTTATCTGAGAAATTAAGTCATTCACATTACAGGAGCAATTTGTGTCTGTTTCATTTTAGGGTCATGTGGTTATGGGTAACAATGCAGTCTCACCCTATCAGCAAGTAATTGAAAAGACCAAAAGCCTTTCTTTTAGAAGCCAGATGTTGGCCATGAATATTGAGAAGAAACTTAATCAGAATAGCAGGTCAGAGGTAAGAACCACACATTTCCAATACTGTCTGAGATTTAGCAACAACATAACATAATGGTTACATTGAATTTTTAGAACATATCAATATCAGTTGTATGTGATTTTTGTATTTCTATTTAAAGGCATAAACATTTTGTTTAAGAAATTACTAAACAAATAAATTTTTTCTTAAGTGTATTATATGCATTAAACATGGAAACTGTGTTCCGGGTTTGTGATAACTAGTTTTCTTTTCCTTTTACTCTTCCTGTGTGATTTCATTAACTCATTTCCTCAGGGTTTTCAACACATCATTTTGATACTGACAGCTGATAACTTACATGTGTAGCCCTCTTTTAAGTGTTTGAAATGTGTGTTATTTCTAAATCTAAAGAATCAGTTTTGTAAAAATGTTGATCTTATATCTCTTAGTGCTGATCTTATACAAATATCATTTTATCTTTCATCTGATGTCCATATCAAAAATTAATCTCCCCTCGGTGGAGATCCTACATATTAGATATTGCTGGAACTTGGATGGCCTTATAATTTTGGAATTCTAAACCATCTTTAATGCTGTTTAGACATTATAATTATGTGTAACTGGAGGGTAGGAAGTCATTAGAAAGCAGTTGTGGGACATGCAAGGACCCTGTTTGATTCAAGTTTTAGGAACAGATTTGTGTCCTTAGACTAGTTTTTCAGTTTCAAAAGAGAAGGATGCATTAGAATTGGAATTGCGTATTCCAGCTAAGTTTAGAATAGCTGAGCCTGGAAAATTACTCTTATGTTTTCTTCTGTATGCTTCAGGATCAATTTGTATTGTTTATTTTTCCAGTGTTGGTGACGTTGTCATTGTTATACTTTATAATTGGCCAAAAACTATATCAGATACTATTTTGATGTGTTTGTTTTATTCTGAGTGAAACATCTGACATTTAGTAATTGCAGAAGTTAAGATCTTAGAATGGTTTGGCAAGAGTAGTGCTAAAGTAAATGCTGTATCACTTTTTTCTGTTAGCTTTTTCAGAAAGTATTTTCTTTTGACTTAGTCTGTTTCTCTGAATATTTTAGGCTCCTAACTGGGCAACTCAAGACTCTGGCTTCTACTGAAGAATGTAAAGAAAAGATGAAGAAACTATAGAAGAAAATGAAATAATAAAACTATTATATAAAGGTTAACAAATTTTAGAAACAGCATATTGAGTATAAATTTTGAAGAGTTTGAATAAAATTGGCTGTGGTTCATTTTCTCTTGCTGTGAATTTTCTTGTATTTGCAAGTTTGTGTGTTTTTAACTTTTTATTTTTAAATAATTATACATTGAGAGGAAGTTGCAAAAATAGTACAGAGAGGCTGAACCCAGTTTCCCCCAACTTTTTCATCTTACGTTACCACAGTATAATATCAAAACCAGAATATTGACATTGGTACAATATTGTGAGTTGCTTTGTGCCTTTTTATCATGTGTAGGTTTGTGTAACCTTGCTGTAGTCAAGTTACAGAGCTGTCATCACCATGGCGATCTCCCTCGTGCTACCCTTTTGTAGCCACACCTACCCCACCAGTTCTAACCCCTGGAGATCACCAGTCTGTTCTTCATCTCTATAATCATATCATTATAAGAATGTTATATAAATGGAATTACTTGTACATAATATGTAGCCTTTTGAAATTAGCTTTCTTTATTCTTCACGATGCCCTTGAGATTCATCACAGCTGTCAGATATATTCGTAGTATGTTCCTTTTTATTGCTTAGTAGTATTCTGTGGTATTGATGTACCATGTGGTTTGACCATATACCTAGTGAAGGATATTTTGATTGTTTCCACTTTGTTTCCAGTTTGGGGCTATTTCATATAAAGCTGTTGTTCTTTAGTGTCTTGGTTAAAGTGGCTCCATAGTCACTCACTCTACAGTTACAGAGATTAATAGGAATATAAGTTGAGTTGAGTTTTATAAGTGCTTTCCTCAATTTTACCTACACAAACATACTGTTTACTAGATAACCAAGGTGTATAAGAGGCATAAAGCCCTCACTGGGTCTCTTTTACCCAGAAATAGCTTGATTTTTCACTTTGGTTGTTGAACTAAAATCCAGTCAGATAACAGAAATTTCTGTTCTGCTCTCAAGGAATGGCACAAAGAAATGATACATGCATATTGTTCTTTTATTTGACATCTCATCAGGCCACCCTCAGTGTTCAGTTAAGTTTACAGGCTACAGTAGTTAAATTGCATCTGTCACTGAAAGTATAGAGACCTCCCAGTACTAAGCTCAGCATAGGAGTCCACAAGCTTTCTGTAGAATGCTGGATATTAATTATCTTGGGTTTTGCAGGCCATATGTTTTCTGTTGCGAACTATTCAACTCTGTCATGTAGCACAAAAGCAGCCTTTATATGTAAATGAGTGCTTGTGGCTGTGTTCCAATAAAACTATTTACAAAAACAGACCAAGGTCCAGATTTGTCTCACCTGCTGTGGTTTCCAACCCCTGACTTGGGGTATGGGTACTTGTAGCTGTAGTCAAAAGGTGCTGTTGCTAGTGGGGAGGATTATTAGGGTAAGCTCAGTGCTCATGTTTTCTTCATCTGTAACCGTTGTTGTGAAATATAGGGCAGGAAGAAATATAAGGAGGATTATTGGCAGTACAAAATATGGTCAGGGTTCATGGAGAAAGCACCAAAGGGTGACATCAGTAACAAGATAGAAACAACTTCATGTGTACGAACTAATTCTGTGAATTAAAAGGTACAGCCTAACAAACAGCAATAGATACATAAAATTTCATACCTTATTCAGGCTATGTAGAATTGAGAAAGGTGTTAAGATCTCCATGTTTCCTCTTCACCAGTAGCCCAAAGGGCCAAAAGTTCTTACAGGTAGATGTCATTAATACTTGCTGTTTAAGACTTGTAGCTCAAACCAACCACATTAATAGCAAACAAAAACTTCTAGTTGATTTCATAGTGTGGCAGTTAAAAACAGTTCTTAAATATGCCCTAGTAAAAACCCCAGGTAGGAAACAGGAAGCTAATAAACATTACCAATGTATCAGGCATTTTCTTGTCCATTTCTCTAAACAACCCTAAGCATCCTACAGAGAGGTTCACCAGCACATCCAGCTATTTGATTTTGTGAATGCCTCATTTAAGCCTGGAAATGGATTTAGAGCATATTGTTTGTGTTATTGTTGTGCTCAGAACTTGCCTAAGATCATACATAGTAAAAGTGAAAGTAAGGAATGGAAAACAAGACTTAGTTACTACTCCTCCTTACATCACTCTTTGTTTTAGTGATTCTTTCTGATTGAATTTGCAAAGGATCAAAGGATAAATGTTATGTAGGTTGTGAATGAGAGTCTTGATCCATCAAACTTCAGGTCTCTCGGCACCATTATCTTCAAATAAAAGCAGAAGATAATCTATTTTTTCTTTGGATACTAGTGTGTCCCCCCACCCATCTCACCTCTCCAAAAAACTTACTGGAACATACAAAACTGAAGAACATCTCTTTGATTTTTTTTCTACTTATACTCTGCTTCAAGATTATCCATCATATGAATAATTTATGTTCATTTTTTTCACCACTTTGCTTTTCACACATTGTTGCCTGCCTTTTGAACTTGAAAGATGATGCCACTATGGATTGCTAGTATTAATTGGGAGGAAAGCAGCCTATATATAACAAATGGCCGTTTTTGTACATTACCAACATTTGTTTATTGTTAAAATGCATTCTTCAAAGTTTGCATAAAAACTACTTGGTTCTGGGGTTAATCTTAAGTTTTAATAATAGGTAAACTGTTTCAGTAAGGTCATCTTATACATTTTTTTTTCTTTTTGTCATTTAATAAATAGTAACACCCTCGCATGCATCAGCAGCTTTTACAAACACATCAAAGAACAGCTTTTGTGAAGCTTATATCAAAAAGATAGTTGCTTGTGTCCTTTACATTTTTTTCTATGCATTCACAAGAGATGTGCTTATGTTGGGTTTTGGGTTTGATTTTGGTTTTGAGTCAGAGTCTCACTCTCTTGCCCAGGCTAGAGTATACTGGCAATCATGGCTCACTGTAGCTTCCAATTCCTGGGCTCAAGCCATCCTCTCACATCAGCTTCCCGAGTAGCTGGGACTACAGAGGTTCACCAGCACATCCAGCTATTTGATTTTGTGTAGGTCTTAGGTTACCCAGGCTGGTCTCAAGCTCCTGGGCTCAAGTGATCCTCCCACCTTGGCCTCCCAAAGTACTGGGATTATAATAGGGGTGAGCCACTGTGCCCAGCCTGTGTTTATACTTTTTAAAATATGAACTGTTCAAGAATATATATTTATATACACACATATATGTAAATACCCAGTTTAAAGAAAAAAAACCCAACGTATATTTACTCAAGATCTCCTACCTGTTACTTGGCTTAAGAAAAGAATGGTCTTCGTCTGAAGAGTCTATGGGCTCCTCATAGATTGTATTTTCCTTTGCCCCTGAGAAGTAAACACATAATTTTCTTGTCAATAATTTATTTTTATTTATGGCTTTATATAGATGTGTGTGTATGTGTGTATATATATATGTGTATATTACACATAATATGTATATGTGTGTATATGCGTGTATATATACATAATATGTGTATTTATATGTGTGTGTGTATACACACACACATAGTAGACCCTTGAAAAATGCAAGGAAGGGTTAAGGGTGCTGAACTGCAGAGTTGAAAATTCATGTATAAATTTGACTCCCCCAAAACTTAACTATTAATAGCCTACTGTCGACCAGAAGCCTTACAGTAGTAGTTGATTAACATTTTTATATCATATATGTTATGTACTGTATTCTTAACAGACTAGAGAAAAAATGTTTTTAAGGAAATCATAAGGAAGAGTAAATAAATTTACTATTTATTAACTGGAAGTGGATCATCAAAAAGGTCTCCATCCTTGTTATCTTCACACTGAGTAGGCTGAGGAGGAAAAGGAGGGGTTGGTCTTGCTGTCTCAGTGGTTCAATGGTGAAAAAGGTAGAAAAGGTGAAAGATGTGGAAAGGGAGACAGGTATACTCCTTGTAACTTAAAAACCATTGTGGCGGTTTCTCTTGTCCATGCCTGCTCTGACATGTCTCCCTTTTTCGTTTTCTTCTTCCCACTAATAAACTCTATTTTAAAACTTAAAAAGAGGCCAGGTGCGGTGGCTCAAGCCTATAATCCCAGCACTTTGGGAGGCCGAGGTGAGAGGATTGGGCAACATGGTGAGACCTCATCTCTACAGTAAATCAAAAAATTACCTGGGTGTGGTAGTGCACGCCTGTAGTTCCGGCTCCTTGGAAGGCTGAGGTGGAAGGATCACCTGAGCCCAGCAGGTCAAGGCTGCGGTGACCAGGAGCATGCCACTGCACTCCAGCCTAAGCGACAGAGTGAGACTCCAATGCAAAAAAAAAAGAAAGAAAAAAAAAAGAAAATTGTGGTTTTGGTCTGCCTGTTTTGCTTTTTCATTTCTCTAAAAATATTTCTATAGGATGCTAATTCTTCCACTGTTTGCTTTAGTCTCAGTGCCTGTGTCAGAAAGTCTATGCCATGAAAGAAGTCAAAAGCAGCCTTGAATAGTCAGGGCCCTTCAGATTCTCTAGTGTTGATTTGTTTTCTGGCACTGCTGCTTCCACGTATTCTTCCCATTGTCTGGCACTGATTCGGAAACACTTATCTCCTTAAAGTCTTCTGCTAATTTCTCTGGTGTGGTGTCTATTAGCTCTTGAATTTCTCCAGGATTCATATCTTGAAACCCTTCACACACACATATACCCCACCTTTTTTTTTGCCATGTCCATAATCTCTTTCATGGTTTCCTTGTTGTAAATCCTGTGAAATCATGCACAACATCTGGACACAGTTTTCTCCAGCAGGAATTTATTGCTTCAGGCTTGATGACTTTCATGGCTTTTTCTATAACAATGATGGCATCTTCAATGGTATAATTCTTCCAGACTTTCATGATGTTCTCTCTATTGGGGTTCTCTTCCATAGCATTGACAATATTTTCCATAGAGTACTGCATGTAATGAGCCTTAAAGGTCTTAGAGGCTGAATCAGAGATGTTGTTTCTGGCAAGTAGATCACTTTGACACCTTCGGTGTTGAACTCATGGAGTTCTGCTTGGCCAGGGGGATTGTCCAATTTATTTTTATTTTTATTTTTTTGAGTTGGGGATCTCACTCTGCTGTCCAGGCTGGAGGGCAGTGGCATGATCACATCTTACCACAGCCTCAACCTCCTGGGCTCAGATGATCCTCCTGCCTCAGCCTCCCAAACAGCTGGAACTACAGGTGTGCATTACGATGCCTGGCTAGTTTTAAAAAATTTTTTGTAGAGACAAGGTCTCACTATATTGCCCTGGCTGGTCTTGAACTTCTGGGCTCAAGTGATCCTCCCTCCTTGACCTTTCAGAGTGTTGGGATTACAGGTGTGAGCCACCACGCCTGGCCTGTCCAATATTTAAAACAAACAACAAAAAAAACCCACAACTTGAAAAGGCAATCTCTTAGTGGAAAGATACTTCCTGACTTCAGGGACAAAGCATTAATGGAACCAGTTCAGAAAATGTCTTCAAAGGTTCCAAGCCATGTTGTACAACCAGAAGATGGGAAGGTGGTGTTTATCTTTTCCCTTCAAGACTTTGGGGTTAGCAGCTTTGTAGATAAGGACAGTCCTGATCATAAACCCAACTGCATTTGTACAAAACAGTAGGGTTAGCCTGTTCCCGGTACTTGCTTCCGTTCCTTATTAATAAATGTCCTGCAGACCTCAATCTACAGATCAAGTGATTCAACTTCTTGTAATGTCTTGACGTTTTTCTGCTTCTTGGGAGCACTTCCAGTGTCACTAATGGCATTTCATATAGATGGCCACATGGTATTATTTGAGGGTTATACTATTGCACTAGCATAATGAAAAATATGCAAGAACCATAAAAGATCACTTTTTACCACAATAGGCAATTTTCTGGAGAGATAAACTCATGTGGAGATGATTAGTGTCACATGGCGTTGGTTTTAAGCAGGTACTCAGATACTTGTAACACTTGAACTCACTGCCATAGCACAGGAGGAGGTGGCTTTAAAATTATTACAGTAGTACAGTATGTATGGTATGTACTACTGTTACTTTTATGCAGTCAGTTATGATTTAACAGATCATCTTTTTTTTTTTTTTTTTTTTTTGAGTTGGCGTCTCACTCTGTTACCCATACTGGAGTGCAGTGGTCGCTTTCGGCCACTGCAGCCTCGACCTGCTGGGCTCCAGCTATCCTTCCGCCTCAGCCTTCCAAGTAGCTGGAACTACAGGCGCACGCTACCACACCCGGCTAATTTTTTGATTTATTGTAAAGATGAGGTCTCACCAAGTTGCCCAGGTGGGTCTTGAACCCACGGGCTCAGGCAATCCACTCACCTCAGCCTCCCAAGGTGCGGGATTACAGGCTGAGCCACCGAGCCCGGCTCCAGATCATCTTTACATTTGTTTACATTTATTTCGGCTGCCAGTGGCATCATGTACACTCTGTGTGTGCATAAATTTTGATAAATCTTGACTTTACGTTAGATCTGTGTATATTTTATGGTAGTAAGTGATAAGATAGACTAGTATCTACATATATTTTGTGTATTCGTGACATAACTTTTTCTTATTTATTTATTGCTATTTCTAGGCTACATAGTTTGTGAGTATTTTCAAATTGTTCTGTTCAAGTGTCAAATGTTAAAATCTTCCAATAAGTTTTCAATTAGTTGGTAGTTGGTTAATGACTGTTCTAGACTGTCGTTTTCATTTGTTTATAGATAATATCTGTCTTGTTCACTACTAAATCCCCAATGCGTGGTTCATATTAGGCCTTCAGTAAATTATTGAGTAAATGAATCAATGAATGTTCAAAATGGCATAATGAAAAATATGTGGATTTGAAGGCAGAAGGTTAAAAAATAAACGTACCTGTCAGAAAACAACTTTTCTTTCTGTTATTATCAGGTGATTTTGACCAAAATCCTGTATTTTTTATTCTTCAATTTCCTAATCTGTCTAATGTCAATATTTACTGCAGTATATACCTAGCTACTTGGAATTAAGCACCAATAAATAAATAGATACAAAAAAAAAAAAAGAACAAAACATCACAGCCATTCTCTCCATGAGTTCACAGTTGAAGTCTGGGACAGACACACAGATATAAAACAATAGGACGAGTACTGTCACAGGTAAAAACACTTAGACTTATGGACTGCTGCAGTAAAATGCATTTTAAAAAATGGTTTAAGTCAGTTGAAGACTCGTATTTTCATCAAGATACTGCAATTTATAAAGAGTTTCATGAAAGTTGTCTTTTTCTTGGTCTTGACTCTGTCTTGGTAGTGGTGGAATAAAAGTGGAGAAAGGTAGATACACTAAGGATCTCAGATGCTTTCCTTCCTTGAAACTTCCTAATTGCCAGGAAAACAACTGGCAGCATACAAAGCTATTGGACTTCCAAATCCACAATACTATGAAGACGTGTTATTTGCCAGTCTATGGTTGATCCCCAAATATGACCACAGTCTTGCTTTTCAGCTGGTGAATGTACGAACAAAGCAAGTGGTACAGGTATCCTCAAATACCCTCAAGTACCTTGAAGAGGTCACTTGGAAAGTGAACATTTTTGGTTCTCGTGCCACTGTAAACACAGGAGCAATTGAGAGCCTAAATTGGGTTTGCCTCAGCAGCAAAGCCCAGTAGTGAAATACTGAGCAGTAAAGACCAGCAGTAAGAAAAATAGTTAAGGTCAGGGCCAAACTATCTGCTAGAGTGAAATGTTTAAAGCTTCCAATGAGGCTTTAATTAGACTCTTAAAAAACAGCTTGCTGTTAAACTGTTTTGCGTGTTTCCCATGCATAATTTACTCCCATGCATTTTTAATTATCTCAATGATCAAGCAGTCCTCTGGAAAAGCGCTAGCTTCCTGGAGAGGTAGCACAAACACTGTTATGTTTTGTTAATTTTTCATCTCATGTATTTAATAAACTGTTTGACTGTTAGAATCTGCATGAAATAACATTAATCTAAGGCATCTCCTATTTTGGTTCTAAAACTGTGACTCTTGTGCTGACTTTCATTTAGTCTGATAAGACAGGGAGAACAATGCCAGATTGATTCATTTTGTTTTGGAGTGTTGTGAAGACAATTGAGGGGTGATGGGAATGTTTTTTGAAGTTGACATTTTGCACTGGGAAACAGCTTAGACATTTCAGCATGATTCCAGGTAAATAAGCTAAGTATATGTCTGTGTGCATGTATATGTAAGTCTAATTGCTTAAAGGTATGCCTGTAAGATTCCACGTTGATTGGTGCTTGAAGGCAGCAGTTTGAGGACAAAGAGGCATGGCTTATGTGCAAAGTGATATGGAAAAAAATAATTGGATCACAGAAAGACAGTCTTATTTAATCAGGATTTAAAATCTGGCAGCGCTCCTAGGAGAATATAACACTATCAGATTGCATTTATTTGCAGACTTTTTAAAAAAATCTTGCCTCTATATTGCCTGTTAGGCACAGTAATTATGGTTTTGCTCATACTGTACTCCCCAGACAGTAGGAATTAAAATAGATACTCAGTAGATATTTACTTGTCACTGTCCATTCATTCAGGTAGACAGGTGATGTTTGGGAAGTATTAAAACAGCAGTCTAACAGGAAGAACATGGTTGCGATACCTTCTGGTTTCCTCTGCTGATGGAGTATACAGCTTTTTGTTTCACTTTAGAGACAAATGGACTGCCTAGAAAGGAAACACATGATTCACTGTGTCTTTGTCAATTGGGCCCGTCACATCAGAACTATGAATCCACCTCTGCATAAGCTAGTTGGTGTCTCTCCACTCCCAGCTTCAGGTTTGCACCTTGAACCTTTGCCAGCTGTTTCCTAAGTGCATGCCATTGGATGTGAGGGAGACCTGAAAAAAGTACAGATAGATCAGCCAAGAATCATCACAACTTTTTATTTTATTTTACTTTATTTATTTTTATTTTTGATTCATTGTAGAGATGAGGTCTTGCCAAGTTGCCCAGGCTGGTCCTGAACAACTCACTCACCTCAGCTTTCCAAAGTGCTGGGATTACAGGCTGAGCCACGGAGCCCGGCCCCATCTCAGCTTTTTAAAACAAAACAAAGCAGAAAGCAATCCTTTAATGGCAAATCAGATCAGAAGTTTTATCTTTGGGTATTCAAAGGACAATACATTTGTTCCACATGTGCTGCTGTCAGAGTAAATGCTATATGATAGAAACAAAACTTAAGAATCTCTGTCAAACTTGAATATTTGAACATTTGTGTTACCTTTTTTACCTAAAAAAGATTAAATTTCTGCTGGTGAGTTAGTATCTAACCACCCCTAGAAAAATAGTGATTAGAATGTAATCCCATTGATTCAAAAATCGTCAAGGGCTCTATATAATAGGATGCCTCATGCTTTAGTAGATGACATAGTTAGACAATGTTCTTAGTTGTCTAGCTCCTTTGGTGCCTGGTTCTTTGAGAATTTGTAGAACTCAAATGAGATTTCGCTAACATTCAATAATGCTTATTTGCTTTATATTTTCACTTTTACTTAATAGTCACCTATAATCATTTACATTATTTCAAGTGTTTTTTTGTTTTGTTTTGTTTTGTTTTGTTTGAGTCAGGGTCTTTCTCTGTCTCCCAGTCTGGAGTGCAGTGGTACAATCATGGCTCACTACAGCCGCAACCTCCTTGGCTTAGGTGATCCTTCCACTCAACCTCCTGAGTAGTTGTGACTACAAGCATGTGCCACTATGCCTAGCTAATTTTTGGTTTTTTGTAGAGACAAGGTCTCGATATTTTGCCTAGGCAGGTCTTGAACTTCCTGGGCTCTAGCAATTCTCTTGCCTCAGCTTCCCAAAGTATTGGGATTACAGGCCTAAGCCATTGTGCCCAGCCTCAATTGAGTTTTAAAACAACTTTGTAATATATATTGGGCATTATCCTCACCTTTACCTGGTTGGTCATCTGGCAGCCTTTTCTTGTCTGACCATTAGTGACTTAAGAACGCTGAGAAGAAAAGTTGACTATAAAGTGAATATATATATATATATATATATATATATAAAATTCGCATACTAACAAAATTTTTAAAAATGAAATGCTGCCGTCTCTTATTAGAAAACAGTGAAAACTTAGATGTCATTCATCAAAGCTAAAAAATAATAATAACTTAAACAGTTTGTTTCCTTCTAGAGCATTTAACAAGAAGAAAGTAAAAGAACTCCCTTTGGCATCTCTGAATATTTGAATAGACAACAAGGAAGAACTGTTACTTTTTTTTTCAGCTAAATTATTCTAAGAACACTCTGCTCCAACGTAGGAATGCCAGTGGAACAAGGGATGGTAACACAAGATGCACCAAGAGACTCGAGGTTTTGTGTGTTTGAAACTTATATTCTACTATAATGACTAAATTGTAGAGAAGCGAAACTAATGTGTGTGTTTTTAAAAAATTTACCCAATGTTTTTTTGGTTCTGTCTTCTAGGAGTGAACAAACTCCTTTTGTTTTTTATTTGTTTGTTTGCTTGTTTGTTTTAAAAGGTTTCACTTTTAAATTTTACAAAACTATGTAAGACAAGAGAAAATAAGTTATACCATATTAAACCTTAAAAATTTTAAATTATGTGTATTTGTTCAAAATAGAAATGCCAAAGGCATACAAAGGTACAAAGTGGTATGCAGTGTTTTGTTTCCCTGCATAGTTTATTTAAATTGGTAGAACTTTAAAAAAAATTTTTCAACTTTTAATTTTACTATAAAAGTGAACTAAATACAATGATTGTTATTAGCTGAATAGTAGACAAGTTCTCAATATTCAGAAGAACAGGATTCTTCTTGTAAACTTGATTTTGACTTTAATTCAAGAATAATTATACTGGGTTCTTAAGTATTACTGGACCAAAAAAAAAAAAAAACATGTGGTTGTGTGTTTTGGCATACGTTCTTCCAGATTTTTCAGTGATGCTCATGATAACCAACTAGGGAAATGTAGGTTGTAAGGCCTTTTTCTGTACCAGATTCCAATAATCATCCTAAGAAAAATTCCAACACCTATTGGTTACTTTTGCTTGAAGATTGTATGTATCTACTTGTTGATGACTTTTAGTGGTGGAGAATAGGGACATGCAATTCAGAAGAATAAACTGGAACCCAGTCAAATAATACCTGCATAATCTCATGTTCCTTTCCATCTCTATGACTGTTACTAGGAAAAGAGTTGTCTAAGTAATAAGAAATTGATAAAAATATAACATTTTTATAACAAGTAGACTTTTTTCTATCATTCATGTTTATAGCTTTCTCCTGAGAGCAGAATTAAAATTATAAACCATAGCTTTAACACCTATTATTACTACAAAGGATAAGAATGGGTATACACCACCCTCCCCCAAACACTCTTGTAGAAAAGTCTGGATTTTAGTATCAAACAGAGATGTGAGTGTTATGCAATCAACAAAGCACTGTTGTGCAATAATTAAAGAATTTTTAAACTGAAGATTAAGTTGGAATGTTGTTATAAACATAAGGGAAATGACCAACATTTTTCTTTGTATCAAAAGAAAACTCATTTCTAAAAATAAGCACCCTCTTTGTGATGACCCTTTAAAATAATTTTAAGTGATTCCATTCACAGATGAGCTTTTGGGTCTGCAGCACTTTGCCATAAGTGGTTTGCTCTTTGATCCTGCAGCCTTTAATCAGGTGTGTATCAACAAGAAAGCATTGGCATGGCAGTGTCACCAGCCGTGCTCTAAGTCCCTCAGAAAGTGAGCATGGCATGACTAAAACATGCTGCTGCTCCTGAAAGGTTTCCTTTGGTGGATGAGTTTAAGGAGATAATGGTTAAAGTCGTTTCCCATTTCTAAATTTTATTTTATCAAATTGAGGCAAAAGTGGGCCTTTCTAAACTTACCAAATTAAAACATCTCCTAATGGAAAGAAAAAAAATTTTAAGTGTTTTTAAAAAATCTTTCATGTTTCACTTAACTTTCCCAGAAATCAGAATTAAGTCAAAGAAAGGGCTTGTTACCTAGTCTTTTAAGTGTTGTTATTGACCTTTAAGCATTCAATTCCTTTAAGCATTCAATTCCTTTGTAATGAGAAATTGATTTAGTATAATCTAAATGTCCCGGTTTTCTTTACTTAGAGTATCATGGATATTGCCTTTAGAAGTAGAAAAAACAAAGTATTATTCTCTACTCATTTCTACTATTTTTACTCCACTTCCAAACCCCGTCCCTATTTCTACTGATTCTGCCCTTTATAAAGATGCCAGACCGTGGCATCTTTTCTTCCCTGTCCTTTTGTCCTCCATCCCTCCATCTAAACAGTCATAAGCACTGTTTGGGGTCTTTTCCCTCAATAATAACTTAGTGACTAAGAACTTGACTTGCTCCTAGGTAGTGTATGCCTGTTTCTTGTATGGGTTGCTCTAAGGTACTGTGGAGACAGCCCTTTTCAATATATGTTAATGTCTGACCTTGCCCCTCCCCAATGTAGAAAACAAACAAACTAGAATTGAATCTTTCTTTGCCACTTATACATTGTGTGGCTTTGGGGAAGTTACTTAACCTTCCAAAGGATTGTTTCCAGTACCTACTTTGCAGGGTGATGGGATTAAAAGAGACAATTCATGTACAGCGTAATCACAGTGCCTGCCCTCCATACATATTAGCCATCACTCACTCTCCAGCTCTCCCTCACATCTCTCCCTCTTTCTCCTCCCCCACCCGCCTTCCTCCTCCTTGAGTGCTTGGCACAAGGTAAATAGTCAATAAGATGGTAGTTTTTATTGTTGTTATAAAACTGTCTCCTCCTCATCACTCATCAAGACTCCATCATTACTCCACTAGAATACTATAGTTAGCTCATTGGTTCACAATGTATTATCTGTATCCTTCACAGTAAAGTTCTGAATCTGTTGACTTAATAGAAATACAGTTTTTTAAATCAACTCATACATTTAGAATTGGGAAATGAAACACTGCAAAAACCACTGTTAATAACTATTATTTCATTGCTTTCAGATCACATCTAGTTGCTGTCTTCATAAATAGACATTTTGAAATAGAGTTTTAAATGATTTTGAGAATGTATATAAGCAATTTTACTTAAAAAGATTATCAAGACTTTACCAACCGTGACTTAAGTGCTTTCCATACATGATCCTATTTAATTCTCAATAACCTATGAGCTTTTTACATTGTTTTATTTTTTATTTTTTTGATTTGGAGTCTCACTCTGTCGCCCAGACTGGAGTGCAGTGGCCGCTCCTGGCCACTGCAGCCTCGACCTGCTGGGCTTCAGCAATCCTTCGCCTCAGCCTTCCAAGCAGCTGGAACTACAGGCGTGCGCTACCACGCCCGGCTAATTTTTTGATTTATTGTAGAGATGAGTTCTCGCCAAGTTGCCCAGTCAGGTCTCGAACCCGCGGGGTCAGGCAATCCACTCACCTCAGCCTCCCAAGGTGTGGGATTACAGGCTGAGCCACCAAGCCCGGCTAGCTTTTTACATTTTTACCATTCAGTTTATCAAGAAACACAGTGAATCATGCTCAAAGTTATAAAGCCAGTAAACTGTAGGAAAATATTTGAACCCAGATTGATTCCAGAGCTTATACTCTTAAATATTAATCTATACTGTCCCCCTCCTTCCAGGAACAACTTAAATAATTTATGTTTCTAAACTAAAATTTTCTGGATACTTGAATAACAGTTTTTAGAAATTCACCTCTCAAAAGAAAACAAACAAAAACACTCTTTACTAACAAATAGTACTGAATCTGAAAATAAATCTTATCATTGGCTTTTTTCATTTTTTTTTTTTGATAATCAATAAGATCATTCACTGATTGTCTGAAAAAATGGGAATATGACTGAAGGATGGCATCTGAGTTGAGGAGACTCAAAAAAGACTCAAAAAAACCTGTGCGAAATAGTTGAAGAATCTGGAGATATTTAGCCTTGAGAAGAGCCTGGGGGAAATGAAAACTTTTCAAATATATGAAGGGCTTAGATGTGAAGCAAGGATTGAATATAGTCTCTGTGGTCCAACAGGACAGAATTAGAACCATTCATTAGAAGCAATTACATGAGAACTTTCAAACGATAAGAGTTGTTGCACCATGACAAATATTGTTCTGAAAAATAATGGCAAGACCTTACTAATCAGAGGTTAAGCTATTTGAAAGGAGGTATCTATAGAAACCTAGAATAAACTTAGTTTAATGTAGTCTTTTTGCCTCAGCATAACCATTTTTGCTTAGACTTTACCCCTGACACGCTTTGAATCTAACACAGGTTAGACATAGATAAGATAAATTTTCCAATAAGAGGGTTTTAGGAAGCATTCAGACATTCTACTGCAGGCCAAGCTGTCAGCCTACCCTACCCTCTCAACAAATCTCCAACAGATGCAAGACCAGGACAGCCCAACAGCCCAACCTTTCAATTCATGGTTTAGCATAATAATCTCTAAGAAACTTTCAGGCCCCTTGGCTGACTGAGTCATAGAAAGGGTAATAAGACCACCATTTTCCTAAAGTATCTTGCAGGAAATCCTTCTCCCCTTGTCTCCTCCCATCCAGCCCACCACCTTGGCAGCAATCATGTGACTAACCCACCCATCTGCTTGTTGTCCATCAACTGACATCAGTACCTGCACTTACCTGCCCCTTTGTGATGACATGGAGTCACCCAATCACCTTAATGACCTTCCCCCATCCAAGGGAAATGTTTAAATGGGCTCCACCATGAGCAGTCATTTTCCATTGCTAGGCCCTTGCCACCACCATTGCCTTGCTAAGCTATGGTGTGGCCATGTGCTCTTTGAGTCATGGCTATCGCCATTCTTCCTGGCTTTGGCCCCCATCCCTAGCTGGGGAGGTGAATCTCCTCTTACTCTCTCTCTCTCATTTACTTTCTAAATATACTATATTTTCTAGTCTAACTTCTGTATAATTCTTTGCACCTTTCATGCGGCGTCAGATCACACATTAGACACGCACACTCCCAGTGGGCCTGACCCAACATCCTTCAGGCCCCGCTGGGAGTGTGACCCTAACACTATTTCTGCTCATCTTCCAACTCAGACATCTCATATTTTCAGGGAAAGGAAAGGTAGTTTATTTTTTGCAAGAATTTTGGAGACCTTCAAGTGCGTTCACTTGGATTCTAAGATGAAACTTAAATATGAAAAGTACAATTTTTATTAAAAGTAGGATTATCAGTGTAATGCATTAAAAATTGGTTTTTCATAAAAACAGAAACCTGCTCCTAATCACATTATCCAGTGATAAAGATTTGGCATATTAATAGTATCTATTTCTTATGATTAAAAAATATTATGGAACACTTAAATATAGGAAAGTATAAGAAAAAAACAAACACAAAAAGTAAGGTGAAATTATGAAAAACTCCATAATCCCCTACATTATCATTATACATTTTAATTTAATTTATAATTTGTAATGATATTTATACTTTACAAATTTTGTAGGCCATTCTTTTTACATAGTGTTATATTATGGACATTACCTTTTTATCTTAATAATTCAAACGTAATTTTTTTTTTTTTTTGAATTGTAGTCTCACTCTGTCTCCCAGACTGGAGTGCCGTGGCTGCTCCCAGCCGCTGCAGCCTTGACCTGCTGAGCTCTGGCGATCCTTCTGCTCAGCCTTCTAAGTAGCTGGAACTACAGGCGCACACTACCACGCCCGGCTAATTTTTGATTTATTGTAGAGGTGAGGTCTCGCCAAGTTGCCCGGGTGGGTCTCGAACTCGCGGGCTCAGGCAGTCCACTCATCTCAGCCTCCCAAAGCACGAGATTACAGGCTGAGCCACCGAGCCCAGCTTTCAAACATGTAATTTTTATGGGGACTTATAACTTCATCTCATAAATATATCATGAGATATTTAACTCATTTTTTATTCACAAGTAATTACTTATGCAACAGTTTGTTAGCATAGACAACACAGCAATGAACATCTTTGTATAGTATTAGTTATCTAAATGCTAAATGTTTTCCTAGTTCGATTTCTTTTTTTTAAATTATTTTATTTTAATTTTAAAATGTGGGGTATAGCTGGGCATGATGGCTCATGCCTATAATCCTAGCACTTTGGGAGGCCAAGGTGAGAGGATTGCCTGAGCCCACGGGTTGGAGACCAGCCTGGGTAACTTGGTGAGACCTCATCTCTACAATAAATACACAAATTAGCTGGGCATAGTAGCGCATGCTTGTAGTTCCAGCTACCTTGAATCAGACGTGAGTGAAGCAGAACTGCTAGGATACACATCAACCATACATGCTCACAATTGATCTTGTGCCATTGTGGGAGCTGGTTCAGCAATCTCTGCAAGACTGCTGCTGTCCTCTCATCTGATGCTGGAGCATGAAGTCCAGAGGGAGGCAGTTGAGGAGGGAAGACAATAGTGGGAAGAACAAGGACTGGGTGGACCACAGCATGGGCTAGAGCCCCAGAGGGACAGACAGAAACCTATCAGGGTCTCATTCCTCTGCCCTTGATGGCATGGTAAGGGAGTCTGCCTTTGGTCATGGGGCCAAACATACACCTGGCCCAGGAGTCAAAGCAGCTGAAGGAAGATCCAGGGGAAAGGGAAGCTTTGCAGGCCTGGCCACCTCCTCACCCCAAAAGATGAGTCAACAGGTCACGGACAATGTATACAAGCTACCAAATGGCTTGGCTTCACTTCTGCCTCCAGAGTCACCCATCAGAATTGCTCTTGTTCACTCTAACAAGAAACATATGGAAAAGCTGACATGTCACAAACCACCACACACCTATATTTTTTCTAGTTTTACTAAATTAATTTGGAAAGAAATAATAGATTTGCAAAATTAGCCTGCCCATTCAGGAGCATGGTGGGTTTCTACATTCAAAATCTGATTTTATAAAAGGAAAGTGCTATAATTTTGTCATGAGCCCAATATAATTTTTATTAGGATTACTTTATGTTTCTTGCTTCTAGAACAAATGGAATCCTTTTCCCATTTTTTTTAACCTGATTGAATAGAAAGCCATTACTTTTAGAATACTTATCTTAGATTTTGCTACTTTGCTGAAAAATCTATTAATTTTAGAACTTTGTAAAGTTGATTTTCTTTAATTTTTTAAGCAAGTAATTTTATTATTTACAAACAATATTTAATTCTTCTTTCTGGTCCTATTTTCACTTCCTCTCTTACTGTTCTACAATCTCTCTCTCTCTCTTTTTTTTTTTTTGAGTTGGTTGTCACTCTTTCACCCAGGCTGGAGTGCAGTGGAATGATCATGGCTTGCTGCAGCCTCAACCTCCTGGGCTCAGGTGATCCTGCTGCCTCAGCCTCCTGAGTAGCTGGGTCTGCAGGTCTACAGCCATGCACCACATGCCCAGCTAATTTTTTGATTTTTTTGTAGAGATGAGGTCTCACTATGTTTCTTAGGCAGCTCTTCAAATTCCTGGGTTCAATCAATCCTCCTGCCTCAGCCTCTTGAAGTGCTGCAATTACAAGGCATGAGCTATCATGCCTGTCCTTGTTCTGCCATCTCTGACAGATGCAGTGTTAACCAATAGTGAAGCCAGTCAGCATCCTTTTAATTTTCTTGATTTGCCATTGTGTATATTTTTTATCTTGAAAAGCTACTTCCATTTTCATGTGTTTGAATCAAGAATCTGTGTGTAATGCTATTTAAATCTACTGGCTTAAGTGGTGGAATATGTTAATAAATTTCTCAAAGTTGAACTATCTGCATTCCCGGAATATACTCTGCATTGTCCTAGTGAAAGATTTATTTTTTAATGTACTGTAAGAATGTATTGCTAACAATTTATTATTTTAAAATCTTTATTTCTAAGTGAAATTGTTCCAGTTCTTTTTCTGGACTCAGTTTCAGAGTTATGCTAATTTCATAAAATTTTTTTTAATAGCTTTACTTACAATCTCTGTGGCAGTTTGTATAGCCTGAGAAATATCAACTCTGAAAATATGAGAAAACTTATCAGTAACATTGGTGCCAAGCATTTTTGTGGTAGTTCTTAAAAGTTTACTTTTTTTTTTCTTTTTAGAGACTGGGTCTCAATCTGTCACCCAGGCTTGAGTGCGGTGGCATGATCATAGCTCACTACTACAGCCTCAAATTCCTGGGCTAAGAGATCCTCCCGCCTCAGTCTCCCAAATAGCCGGGATTACAGATATGTTCTACCATGTCCTGCTATTTTTTTTTTTGTAGTCAAGAGGTCTTGCTATGTTGCTCAGGCTAGTCATGAACTGCTGGCTTCAAGTGATCCTCCCACTTTGCCCTCTCCAGACACTGGGATTATAGGTGTAAACCACTGGGCTCAACCAAAAAATTTACTTCCTGTTTGAGGTAAAACACACAAATAGTAACATGCACAAACCTAAAATGTATATAACACAATGAAGTCATATACACATCAGTGTAACCACTGCCCAAACCAAGATATAGTTTGTTTACAACACTTCAGGCCAACCCTTCCAAAGGTATTCACTAATCTGATTTGAGATTTTTTAAAAATTGCCTTTTATTTTTCTCATGTGAGTAGTTTCACTGAACACTTTTCCTTTCTGACTACTGTATTTCTTTGCAAGGGCTGCTATAACAAAACAACACCCACGGGGTGGCTTACACAACAGAAATTTGTTTTCTTCTAGTTAAATAAGATTAAGATATCAGTAGGTTTGCTTCCTTCTGAGGCCTCTCTCATTGGCTTACAGATGGCCACCTTCTTGTTGTGCCCTCACATGGTTCTTTTCTCTGTACACACACATTCCCTAGTGTCTCCTCATGTGTCCAAATTTCTTCTTCCAAGGACATGAGGCAGATTGGATTACAGGCTACCTTAACAGGCACATTTTCACTTAATCACCTCTTTAAAGGCCCCATCTTCAAATACAGTTATATTCAGAGAAACTAAGATTTAGGGTTTCTTTTTTTTTCCCCTCCTTTTTCTTTTTAGCTCCATGGTAATCTTATAGAGTTTCAGCATATGAATTTAGGAGAGATACAATTCAATTTACAACAACTACTCAACAATTTTAAACCCTTCTTGCATTTAGGGAGCTTCTCACTTCAAGAGTCCACACTTTTAGAAGGTAGAATCCAGAAATTTACTTTTTTGAGCATGTGTCAGGATTTTTGTAAACCTCTGTGCTTGTTCTGTATTACTTTAGAAGATGACAAGAGTTTTGCTGTGTTCAACTTGTCCAGCATACAACTTAAGCTCATTGTTTTACATCATTTTGAAATTTTTGACACAAAGAAGCAAGCTCTAGAAATGCATTTCAGTGATGATGAGAGTGGGACTGTGTAACTTCCAGAGACAGAGAATCGAGTGTCCAGTGGGCCCAGCAGTAGTATTTATGCCATGGTGGCTAAAGTGGCATTTCCACAGGGATCAGCAAGCAGAATAATTTAGGCATTATTCCTCTGCATAGCCTTCAAGTTGGGAATAGGTGATCCTACTAGAAACTCAGCACCACTTAATGTACTTTAAAAAATTCATTTTTTTCTTGGGCTTTTTAGAGTGAATTATTTTGTGTGCAACTAAGAGCACTAATACTGTGTATATTAGTGTAGTCATGACTTTTGCTTTTTTTTAAAGATTTGTTGGTGTATGTTTGTAAAATGAAGCACACATTCAAACAGGAGAAAGAATATGAAAAGTTATGTGTGTGATTTTAAAATAATAAGATAGACACTCTGTATACTCATTACCCAGACTGAGAAATAGACCAGCATCTTAGTTCAGGTGATTTCCATGTTTCTGTCATTTGTATCTTTCTCCTTTCAACATGTATGCTAACTATTTCCTTGCTTTTCTCTAAAGATTTTACCACAATTACTATGTACCACTAAACAATACATTGTTAGGTCAAGCCTGTTTATGAAATTCATATGGCTAAAACCATACTGTATACATTTTTTTACTTGTTTCCTTTTGCTTGATATTAGATTTTTGAGATTTGTCTACATAGATGCATATAGCTATAGCTTACTTATTCTACCTGTATGGTGATTACTGTGTAAGCATCCCACAATTTGCATATATCCATTTCACCAATGGTGAACTTTTAAATTATTTCTAAGTTTTTGCTGTTATGTAAAATGCCAATGTAAATATTTGTATACAAGTCTCCTGGTACATACTTTAGGCATTATTCCTCTGCATAGCCTTCAAGTTGGGAAGAAGATATCCTTAGATTATACCAAGTAGGGCAACTTGTGGGTTATAGTCATTGTGTACGTTCACATTTACTAGATAATATCAAAATTTTTGTCAAGTTGTATCAAGCTTTAATTCTACCAGCAGTGAATGAAAGTTCCTTTTGTGTTGCATTCCAATTAGCATATGGTATTGACATACATTTAAATTTGTACCAGTCTAGTGGATAATGAATGTTATCTCACTGTGATTTTAATTTGCATTTTGCTGAGTATCAGTTAGGTTGAACATTTTTGTTACATGTGTATTTTTGTTTCTATTCCTGTGAAATCTATTTTTTCCTTGTATTTCTTATTAGATTGTCTTTTAAAAATTAAATCATAATATTCTTTGTATATTATTGATGTATTACTTATTGGTTATGTATTTCACCTATGTCAATCTTCTATTTTTTATGGAGTCTTTTGATAAACATAACTTCTTACTTTATATTTATTAACTCGTTCCATTAATTTGTCCTTTCTGTTTTTTTGTGATGTCATAAAATATTCTCTTATAATGTTTTCTAAAAGTTTTATAGTTTGTCTTTTGCTTCCTATATTGGCTGTGAAACCCACCTGAAATTGACTTTACATATAAGGTGAAGTATGGGTGGCCTGCAACACTATTTCTGTCACACAGAGTATGAGCATAAATAGGTGTCTGTTTCTAAGGTCTTTATTTCCTTATTATCCCAGTATTGATTTTTCCTTCATCACATGATAGCCAGAGGAAAAGGTCTGTGATTCCTGTCTTTTCCAGTTGGATGAGAATTGCTGTATGTATGTGGTCAGTTTATGTATACCTGATTTTTTAAAAAGGACACACTATAGTTGTTAGGTGCATTTTCTAGACTAACATTGGATAAATCTTTCTAATTTTGTCAAATTGTCTATATCTTTATTTATTCTTTTTCCTGCTAAATATGCCAATTACTGAGAGAGATCTGTTAAAATATTTCACTATTATGACATATTTATCTATTTCTCCTAAAAGTCTAAGGTCTATTAATTTTTGCTTTACATATGTTATCAGGAATATGCAAGTTTAGCTTTCTGTTCATTAGTTAACTTTCTGTTAACTTTCTGCTCATTAGTATGTAGTAAACCTCTTTATTTTAATAGTGCATTCTGTCATACAATCTGTTATGTCTAATATTAGTACAGTGTACTAATATAAGTACAGTGGCCCCAGTTTTCTGTCAGTATTTCTTGGTATTCTTTCTAACCTATGTTTTAGATGTGGTTTTTAAAAATTAAATATATTCTGATGATCTTTGCCTTTTAATGGGAGCGTCTAGTTCATTAAGATTTATGTGAATTACTATACAACATATAGATAGTTACTAAATATGTGTATAAATATATAATATACAAATATTTTATAAATTAATGTATTTTAATATATTTTTAGTTACTTTACACACATACGTGAATATTTTTTCTAACATTTATTTTGTACTTCTCTTTTGTTCCATCTTTGTTCCATGTTTCTTCTTCTTTTCTTTCTTGTCTTCTTTTTCAAGTGATTTTTTTCTCTACTATTCTGGATCAATCTTATTAGTAGCTCATAGATATATCAAATAATAAAGGAGGTATTATTCTAGGAATTCTTCTAAAAATTTTAACATGCATATTAAGTAACTGAGAGCTAGTTTAATTAAAATCTGTGCTCTTCTAAACAATACGTAAACCTTAGCACAGTTGATTCCAGCCAACTGCTCTCCATTTAAACCCCATAAATGTGATTGAATTCTAACTTATTCTTGTTTGTATTTGATAAAGACATTAGTATTGTTGTTTTATACCATCAATGTTTGTCTGAATTTATCTATATAGTCTTTTTCTTCTTGTACTTTAAACTTTTTATTAACAGTCACATTCCATGTGCCTAAAGCACACATTTTTTTTTCTATAATTTTTTTAAAATTTTCAAGATGTGGGGTACAATTCAGGGTTAGGTATACAAATGTTCATTATGTAGGTACCCTTGTTGATAAGGTGTGTCCTCCCCCTTCCCTAGGCAGATTCCCACTACTGCCAATCCCACCTCCCCAGCTCCCCCTGATAGTTTCCTGCTACTGCCAATCCTTTTCTTACAGTATTATGATAACCATTCAAGTTCTGCTTATGAGTGAGAACATGTGATACTCAGTTTTTTGTTTCTGTGAAAGATCACTCAGTATTATAGACTCTAAGTTGATCTAGGTTGCTGTGAAGTTCATGATTTTGTTCTTTATGGCTGCATAATATTCCATTGTGTATATGTACCACATGTTTTTTTATCCAGTCCTGTTTTGATGGGCAGCATGGTTGGTTCCGTGTTTCTTGTTACTGTGAACAATGCTACAATAAACATACGTGTGCAGGTATCATTTTTATAGAAAAGCACACATTTTGGAATTTTTTTGGTGATATTTTGTTGGTAGCAAATTTACTGTTTTTGCTTCTCTAAAGACATTTTTATTTCATCTTCATTTTTAATAACTTTTTTTTATTATAGACTTTCTGGGTATTTCATTTTAGCCGACAGTCCCTTTCTTTTAGCAAAATTGAATTCATTTCATAGACTTCTAAGTTCCATTGTTTCTGTAGAAAATTCTGCTGTCAATCTAACTTTTTTTTCTGTATTACTTCTAAGATCAGTATAAGATCATTTATTTTTTTTTTCTTAGTCTTCTCCAAAGATCATTCCTTCATTGTGATGTCCTGAAGTTTTATTATAATATGGCCATCTTTGGAAAATACTATCTACTGAAAATAGTTCCCATTTTTTCCCTGGAGAGATTCATTCTTGGAATCCTCCATTTTTCTGCTCTATTCTGTACAGATTGTCCTCTGGAACTACTGTGTAGCTCTTATCATGGATTCCCTTCCCTATGCTCCTGGGTTGAATCTTCAGTTTCTTTGTCCCTAAGCTTTCTTTCTTTTTTTTTCTCCCTAGATTTCTTTCTAATTTTCCTAGAATGTGCCCTTCAGTGTCATCCACAGAAAGTTTCCATAAGGTAAAATGTTTGTTTCTTATATGTTTACAAGTGTTTTCATCAATCCACACTCATGAATTTTCCCTGAGAAAAATCAGATTCCTGTTCCTTTGTACATGACCTGATTTTTCTCTTTGGAGGATTTTATGATTGATTTTCTTATCTGTAGGTTTCTGAAAATTAATAATGATGCATTCATGTGGTGAACTCCTTTATAATAAGGATTAATATCCTTTTGTTCTGTAATTTTTTTTCTTGTATTGTTTCTTTGAAATTTTCCTATACTTCACTCTTTCATTTTTCTTTGTTACTCTTATTTGTCAGATATTGAATTTCCCAGACTGAATCTCTACATTTACAAAAAATCTTTTTCTTTCTAATTTTTATCTTTCTTTATTTTTCCCTTATTTTTTGATAGATTCCTGTGACTTTTGTCTTTTGACACATCTTAATTTCACTGATTCTTTTGCTGGCCATACCCATTCTACTAATGAGCCCATGAAAGGCATTCTTCATATCTGTTATAGTAATTTTCCATTTCATTTTCCCTTTATTTTTTCTTAGTGTATCCATGTCTCTGATTGCATTTCCCATCTGTCCTTATATATCATTTACTATTTTTCATTAGAGCTTTTAGCATATTAATCATAGTTACATCATAGTTATTTTAAATTCTCAGTTTGGTAATTTCAAAATTTCTTTCCTATCTGATCTAGTTCTAATGCTTGCTTTGTCTATTCAGATTGCTTTTATTTCCCTTGCTGTGTATCATGCCGTGTAATATTTTGTTGAAAGCCAGATATGAGGTATTTCATAATAAAAACTGAAGTAGATAGATCTTTAGTTTGAAGTTTTATGTTTATCTAGACATAAGTTAGACTGTATTTACCGTTTGTTGTAGTCATAGGTGTCAGAGACTTCAATTTTTTATAATGTCCTGTTTTGTCTCCCCTGTTCTTTTTGGATTTCCCTAGAAACTCTTTCTTAAGTAGAGACTGAGTCTTACAATTCTTTTGGATGTAATCCACTGTTATTATACAGAAGTCCTGTTGATGTGGTGGTAGCTATGGGGAAAGGCAGAATATTGATTAGGTCTTGGTTTCTTAATAAGCCTGTGTCCTGGGCTGTGACTTTCACAAATGCTTCTTAGCCTTTTTTTCTGTTATGTAAGAAAGGAAGGCTAGAAATGACTGGAGTTGAATAATTTCCCTTCCCTCAAGTCAGATTAGTCTCTGATGAAGTCTTTTCTCTTCCTGAATAAGCCTTTTTATGGAGAATGCTCGGTGTCTATTTCAAAAAGTTTACTATTCTCCCCCATTTGGCTGAATACTGGTGGATTTTTCCCCCTTGTGTTTGCCATGAGAACCTGATGGAACTCTAGAAGAAACTGGAAATTCTGACTTTGTTTTTTTGTTTGAAATTTTTATTTTATCTATTCTGTTTTGACTTTTAAGAACATTTTCTCATCTTTTTAATAATTTTAATAGCATACAATATTTGTTTAATAACTCCAGTTGCTTTTATCTTTCTCTTTTCTATTTGAACCCATTGTTTATAGGTTTTTGTTTAAGTTTTTACTTTTTTTTTCTCTCTCTCTTTTTGGAGAGTGATTTCTATTATTCGATTTTTGTTTGCTTTTTTGTTTTTGCCTTTTTTTTTTTTTTTTTTTGAGTTGGAGTCTCACTTCATGGCCCAGGCTGGAGTGCAGTGGCACGTTCACAGCCAGCCAGTCCAGCATCGACCTTCTGGGCTCCCACAATCCCTCCGCCTCAGCCTTCCAAGAAGCCGGAACTACGGGCATGAGCTACCAGCCCAACTAATTTTTGATTTATTGTAGAGACGAGGTCTCTCCAAGTTGCCTGGGCTGGTCTTGAACCCACAGGCTCAGGCAATCCACTTGCCTCAGTCTCCCGAAGTGCTGGGATTACAGGCCGAGCCACCGAACCTGGCCGTTTTGCTTTTTAAAAAATGTTTTTTTAATCTGTAAAATAAATGATAATAGAAACTGTGAGAATGAATATTGCCTAGCAACAAATTGAAAAGAGAGTCTAGACCTGAGAAACATTTAATATTTTGGTAGAAAAGGAAACATATTATTTTTATGGCTTCTTGGATTGAATATTAGTTCATTTACTTTAATTCATTTTTTTTAAAAATAAGAAAGATTATGAATTGTCCCTTTGGATAACTTTGACGATATTTTATAAATTTTGTTCTAATAAGAGAAGTACTTTTAATATTGAAGAAATTGGAGATTTTTATGAATTTCGACTATTAATTTGTAAGTTCATTGATTTTTAATTTAGAAGTTATTCCACTATAGGTTATTTTTGCAAAATGTAGTTATATTTTCTTTTTGACTTCCTGGAGGTCAGAATATTAATTTTACTTTAACGCTTTAAAAATAGTATGAAGTGTTTACGGAGTGCATAGGTGATTTTTTTTCTATTTAATTTTTTCTTTGAGGCATAATTGATTTACACTGTTCAATGTGATGTTATGACATATGTATATATCGTGAAATGATTACTACAGTCAAACTAATTACATATCCATCACCTTGCAAAGTTTTTTATTAGCAATTTTAAGCTATCTGATACCTTATTATCAACTCTCATCACCATGTTATACCATAGATCTTCAGAACTTACTCATTCTATCTGAAACTTTGTACACATCGACCAACATCACTCCAATTCCTCCCTCCCCAATTTCCGGTAACCACCATTCTAATCTCTGCTTCTACAAATTTAACTACACATATGAGATCATATAGGAAATTTAATTATTAATTGTTTAAATTTCTATGTTCTTGTTTGTTTTTTTCTATTTGATATGATGCAGAATTTATAGTGACAAACATTTTCTACATAAAATTTATTTCTTTTTTTATATATTTTAACAATTTTTACTGTTTACATTTTGGTGCTGTGTAATTTGATCACAGACTATTATAGTTGTTTTTGCTTTTATAGTGTATTATGCCATACAAACACATTCATGGCTGTATCTTTTTCCCATTTAATGCTCTCTTTCTTGAATTCTTCTTTTTAATTAATATACTGACATTTGCTTTATGTTTGTTTAATATAGTCTAAGCCATCTGTTAACTTTAAACTAGTTTGTTATTTTTTCGTTACTCTGCTTCTTTGAGGAATTTGCCTTTTATTTTTACCTAATCCGATAGTCTTTTTTAAAAAATTGAGATAGTTTCAGTGCTATTTCTATGTATATTTTTATATAGTTTAATAACTACTTATTACCTACTTCTAATTTTGCAGTGTGACAAAACAGTTTTCTATGTTAAAATTCTTTTCATAATTAGAGTGAATGAGTTGGTGTGCTATAATCTTACTATAATTTTTCCTGTAGTTGAACATTAGGTTGTTCCTTTTGTTGTTGTAATTGTTTCAAGAAATTCAATGAATTTTTCTGGCTTTTGATTTAGGATAGATTCTCAGAAGTGGAATTAATCAGCCAAACTATACAAACATTTATAATAAGGCTTTTGATATATAATTCCACTTTTTATTAAGTCTAGTCTTCCTCCATCAGTGACTGAGACTGAATTTAAACAAATATACTAGAGTTTATATATCCCAAAATGTCATCCTTCTTCGTGTTCATTCTGCACAGATAAGTGTTTATGTAACATGCTCCAAATACTAAAATTCTTCTTTATAAGTTGCCTTCAAAGACTAAAATATAACCTTTAGCTATTTTCATTGGTGTAATCTTAACTTTTGAGAGTAGAATTGAGTTTTAGAAATAGAAATCTTTTGAATTCATGTCTTATGACTTAGAAGTTAGAATAAACTGGATAATATTGCCACTTATGAAGGTCTTAGTATAAATTTACCTAGATGAGAAAGGATTTTGACCCTCATCCGCCTGAATTCCAAGCCCATTTACTTAATCACCAAGCTTACAGTCTGTAAATGCATATATATTAAGTACCCATTGTATTCTAGGCACTGTGGTAGGTACCCAGCAGAGAGTAGGGGCCAAAACAGATATGCTTTTTGTCCTTATACCCATAATATGCTTAGCTTATAAGAAACTTTCTTCTTTCAGTTATATTGTTTTAAGCATATAAGTAATGGTACCTTTAAAAAATTGTAACTTGGCTGGGCTCAGTGGCTCAGCCTGTAATCCCAGCACTTTGGGAGGCTGAGATGAGTGGATTGCCAGAGCCCGCAGGTTCGAGACCTGCCTGGGCAATTTGGCAAGCCCTGTCTCTACAGTAAAATAAAAAATTAGCCAGGCGTGATAGCGCTCACATGTAGTTCCGGCTACTTGGAAGGCTGAGGCGGAAGGATAGCCGGCACCCAGCAGGTCGATGCTGGGGGTGGCCAGTGAGCGTGTCACTGCACTCCAGCCTGGGTGACAGAGTGAGATGCTGAATCAAAAAAAAAAAAAAGAAAAAAAAAGAATTCCTTTTGATTCTATTCCAGTGGTGGTTTTGCTTTTGCTTTTGCTTTAAACATTATGGAAACAGCAGAAATTGGGCTTAGACTTAACAGAAATAACTTAGTCATAAATTTTGGAATCTCCAGAAAGAGGATGGGCATTAGGCATTTTCCAACTAATTACTGTTGGCATTTATCTCTTAGCATTGACTGGGGTCAACAGACAACTGAATTGTAATAGCTTAGATGTTTGAATCATTTCTTGAGCCCTATTTTGTTTTTCTATAGTCAACGTGAATATATGAATCAATCGCCAATTTTAGAGGACATTTAGAAAACATTTGTTATCATCTCCTGAGATTCCTATTCTTTTATTTTGAATTCAGGATCACGTGAAACACAGTCAATTATTTTGATTAAGAAAAATTAGTAATTATGATAGTTATAATATGCTACTCTGAGAAATGTTCACAACTATTTGAAATATAAACAGAGATTACAAAGGTATGTTTAGGAAAGGTGAAAACCCACTATTTACTCATCCTATGTGGTTACTAAGTTTCCCAAACAGCCAAAATGTTTTCTACTAATTAAATGGTTTTTAAGTTAATATATTAAAATAGTATCATAGGTAATTAGACAGGTTTGAGTTAGGCAAATCCTAAGAGCCCCATTCAAACCTAAATCTTAGTTTGGATTTGCTACCTCCTACAATGGTGAGTACCTCCTTGTATGCTTTAAGTTGTAGTTTCTTAAAGACTCATCTGGAACTATCAATATCAGAATCTTTAGGGGTTCTTGTTTAAAATGCATTTAATTTGAAAATATCATTTTAATTGACAAACATTCGGCAAGAAAAAAAAGAGAAAGCCAAATTACCAACATCAGGAATGAAAGGAGGGGGTTATTTTCATAGACCTAAAGAAATTAAAATAATAATGCCTTGAACATGCTTATAAATTCCTCAACTTAGATTAAATTGACAACTTCCTTGAAAAACACACATTTCTAAAACTCACTCAGAAAGAAATAGATAGCATGAATTTTCTTTTAACTATTAAAGTAATTGAATATATGTGTTAAAAATTTTCCATAGTAAATCATGGTTCCATTAACAAATTATGCAAAACATTTAAAGAAGAAGTAACATGAATTTTATGCAACTGTTCCAGAAAATTAAAGAGTAAGGTACACATCCAAACATTTTTTAATAAGATCAACATTATTCTGATACCTAAACCAGATAAAGACATTATAAGAAAAGAACACAACAGACCAATATTCCTCATGAACATGATTGTAAAAATTCTCAACAGTATATTATCAAATCAAATCCAGCAGCATATAAAAGATTAATACATGACCAAGTAGGGTCTATTCCAGGATTGTTTGGCCAGTTTAACATGTAATTGTCAATCAAAATGATTCACAACATTAACAGATTAAAAAAGAAAAACTACATGATTGTCTTGCTAGATGCACAAAGAACATTTGAAAAATTCAACGTCCATTCATGTTAAAAACTCACAGCAAACTAGGAATAGAAGGAAACTTCCTTAACTTGTCAAAGGGCATATACAAAAAAACTACAGTTAACGCAATGGTAAAAGGCTAAATGCTTCCCCCTAAGATTGGGTACAAGTAACAATGTCTGTTGTCATCAATCTCACTCAACATTATTGTGAAAGTCTTTGTTACTGAAATAAGACAAGAAAAATAATTTTTTATTGTACCATTCACAAAAACACCAAAACTAGAGAAATGCTTAGTTTCAACAAAATATATGCAAGATATATGCAAAATATCTAACAAAATATATGCAAGATCTGTATGCTG
Source organism: Tarsius wallacei (assembly GCA_963574415.1). NCBI lineage: Eukaryota > Metazoa > Chordata > Mammalia > Primates > Tarsiidae > Tarsius > Tarsius wallacei. The sequence continues at coordinate 92,080 of CAUYQG010052383.1, forward strand.
AAAACTACATATTATCAGTAAAAGAATTCAAAGAAAGCCTATATATAGTGTGTGTGTTTATGTGTCTATGGGTTGAAAGATGTAATATTATTAAGATGTCAATTATTTTTAAATTAATTTATAAATTCAATGCAATTCCACTCTAAATTCTTAAAGGATATTCTGAAGATATTGACAAATTGATTCTGCAATGTACATGGAAAGGCAAAGGAACTGTCCAAACAATTTGTAAAATAATAACATTGGAGGATTAGCATTAACTGTTTTCAAAGCTTACCTTAAAACTGCAGTGATCAAGACAGTGTGGTAATCATTAAAGGACAAGTATACTGATCAATGGAACAGTATATTGTCCAAATATAAACGCATACATTTACAGGAAAACGATTTTTGCCAAAGTTGTGAAAGTAGAAAGAATAATATTTTCAAAAAACCTTGCTATAACAATTGAGCATCTATATGCATAAATGACTCACCTTCATCTATATACCACACCTTATATCAATTTTACCTTATATAAACGTAAAAGTAAAATAAAATTTTATTAATATTAAATATTTATTTTGTTAAATAAAAATTTTGGAAGAAAACATAAAAAATCTTTGTGACAAAATTTTAAGACAAAAATTTTAGATACAATGCAAAAAACAATTCATAAAAATGTTGAAAAATTGAACTTCACCAACATTAAACATTTTTACTGTGCAAATGGCACTGCTAATGAAAAGAAAAGACAAGCCATATTTGAAAATACCCTATCGAACAAAAATCTTGGATCTAGATCTCGAAGTATACGATGTACTTTCAAAGCTCAAAAATAAGAAAATAAAGGAGTCAATTTAAAAATAGATGTCAATTATTTCCAAATTAATTTATAAATTCAATGCAATTCCAATCTAAATTCTTAAAGGATATTCTGAAGATGTTGACAAATTGATTCTACAATGTACATGGAATGAATAAGCACAACATGGTACATCCATACAATAAAATATTACAGATCAATAAAATAGCAATTATTTTATACACAACATAAATTAATTATGCTAAGTGGAAGAAGTCAGATTCAAATGGATTCCATGTATATGATATATTGGAAAAGCCAAGCTATAGGGAACGAGAACAGATTAGTGGTATCCACATGGTAAGGATGGGATGAACCCAAAGAAGTAACCCCATGAATTTTGCAGGAGCTTATAGAATCGTTTTGTATCTTTTTGTGATGGTAATGAAACAACTGTGCTTTTGTTAAAACTCCAAGCAGCACAAACAAGATACAAAGTGGGTCCATCAGATCCTCCCAGATTTTACTATTTATGAACTAAAGTAAAAAGAAAAAAATACATCTGCATCTTTGGACTTTTTACTTTGTCATTTCTGTGCAATCAATGGCATACTTTTTAAAAAATACTAACTTTTAAATTTTCCCATAGTTGATTCAGAAAGGAGTTTCTCAAGGGGCACTTCTATTTTTTCAGCTTACCAAATTTCTTTGCAGCAAAAACAAAACAAAAGCCAAGCGCCATTTTGGGGGCTAGGATTTAGCTACCTATATTTTAAAAGTATAAAGCTTTGATTACTATTTAATTAAACCATATTATAAACTAAATATATAATGCTGATTTATTATTGTAATTGTACTTACCCCACATGGTTCTAAAAGTATTGTGTGGCGTTAACATTCACTAACTAGAGCGATGCATGTAGTAGAGAGAACAGAGAGAGAGATCCAAAAGGTAACTTTTACTCTCAGGGAACAAGAAAGGAGACTCAAGTCATCTGTGAGACTGATGAGAAGAGAATGTCTTGATATTCATCAGAGTTTTTCTGAACAAGACTAAGAGCCTCATTCACTTTTACTTCCTGTATCACATCCAATAACTTCTGGTGACACAGAGAGCAGAATAGTACGGATAAAAAAATTCCCATGGAGCATCCAATTATATCACTTCAACCAGTGAGGACCTTTCTTCTCTGGATAACAAGGCAAGTTGAAAAACTAAGCTTTCCTTTCAATTCCCATCACATTCTGTAATGAGAAGTAATAAAGAAAAGAAAAGAAATTAGCATTTAGCAGGGAAAACCATCAACATCAGAGAGTTGGTGAACTCAATAGAGAGGCAGCATAGTGTGATCAACCCTTTTGAGCCTCATTTTCTTCACTTTTATTTTTATTTTACTTTTACAAAGATTCCCTGGGTCAACATTTTCTTCACTTTTAAATTGGAAAAATAACACCCATCATAATAATTGCAGCAAGGATTAACAAGATCATATAAGTGGTTGATTTTGGTATTTGGCACAGTGAAGATGTTCAGTATGTAATAGTTGTGGTATTATTATTATTATTATACCTTTGAAAATCAGTCTGAAATAGCAAAATTGACTTCATTTAAGTTTCCATTACCCTTTCTATTTTAACGCCCACTGGCTGTATAACTTTAGGCACATTACATAATATCTCTGGCATGAGTTTTCTTACTTATAAAATAAAGATAAGCATTGTAGTACATATATCATATATTGTTGTGAGGATTGAATAAATAAATACTTCCAAAACCCTTAGAACAGTGTCTCGCACCCAGTAGGTAAGCAATCAATGTTAGCACCATCACTACTACTACTATTATTATTACTATTGTTATTGTTATCACTTTCAACCAAGGATTAACAAGTACTAATTGAGCACCATTATCTGTTCAACAGTGTTGGTAAAATAAAAGATTCATGAGCTATACTAAATAGTAAACTGAGTAGTATTGAGTCTAAATTCCTACACTAAACACTCAAAATGATAAATGAATGTATGCATTAGTCATTCAGAGAATGGACAGTGAACTAGTCAGGAAAAACCAGGAAGAACAATAGTCAATATTTTTGAAAAGCTAAATACATTGGGCTAAAAAGAAGAATTTCCTAGGCTGGGACAAGTGAAACAAAGCACATACAGAAAACAAATGTCTATCAGCAGTAGAATAGACGAAAAATTGTTGCGATATAGTGAAGTAATTAGTTGTTATGCAGCAGAGAAAATGAACTAATTATACCTATATACCAATGTGATGAATCTCACAGAATATAGAGTGAAATACACAAGTCACAAGAGAAAAGCTAGTATTATTCCATTTATGTAAGCTTCTATGACAAGCAAAACTAAATTACATTATCAATAAATAACATATATAAATGATAAAACTATTAATCATGACCGTCACAGGAATTGGAGACCATTATTCTAAGTGAAGTAACTCAGGAACAGAAGACCAAATACCACATGTTCTTACCTATAGCTGGGAGCTAAGCTAAGGGTTTGCAAAAGCATAGAGAATGACATAATGTACAGTGGAGACTCAGAAAGGGGAAGGTGGATGGGGAAAAGGATACAAAAATCACTTATCAGGTACAAGGTACATTAGGTAGAGTGATGGGTACACATGAAACTCAGACTTCTTTACTGCTACACAATGCATCCATGTAACCAAAAAAACATTTGTACCCACAAAGCTTTAGAAAAACAAAATAAAGATCATCACAAAGTTAGGATGGTGGTTACATTTGGGGAAGAGGAGGGAAGGGGAGGAGAGGGAATGGGGGGAAGGGGAGAAAAGAGGAGGGGAAGGGAGAGGAAAGCACAGAGTGAGCTCCTGAGATATTAGCAAGGTTCTATCATTTCATTGTGTGTGTGTGTGTGTGTGTGTGTGTGTGTAAACGTGAGTATTTACAACTGTTATTTAATTTATTTTTTTCACAACTGTTATTTTTTAAAAGTAAAATCACTTACAAGTAAGTGTGACTGAAGTCCAGGATGCCAGCAAGCCCAACTAGAGGGTACAGTATGTTGTGGAGTTGTAGGAATTAAAACAAATAAGGTGATAATCTATTTCTTTGTTAGCACTTAGCAGCATCCAATTGGTTGCTTTTTCTTTTATCCCCCCCCCCGCACCTCCCACGCTGTAAGCTTAAAATCTCACCTTCCTCAATATCCAGAGATAAATAATGGAAGTCATCAAGCAGAGTCAAGGGGTCAGCACAGAGGGTATTGAATCCTCCAAGAGGAATGTTACCTCTGACACCCGGCTAGCTGGGCTGGAGTATCAGGCGCGGGGCAGGAGTGAGGCGTTGATAGCCAGGAGTTGTCTATCGACATTAAGGGCTTCCCTCTCACAATCGAGGCCCTTATTCCAGTTGACAAATGACACCTCACCGAAAAGGATGATGGAATTCATTTCGCTATCAAGGGTATGGCTGAAGTAGAGACCGGTCAGTCCTTGGTGGGGGAAATGGAAGAGATCGAGTAAGGATAAACTAAAGGAATGTGCTTTTCCTATGAAGATCAAAATGAGATCTAGGCTGATATATGTGCAAGTTTAGACACTTGGAGTTTATCTCTTCTGTCCAAAAATCTGCCCCAGACATTCCATTGCTCATTGCTCTCTTTCTTTTAATCCTATTGTCAAGGAAATAAGATGCTAGCTGAGCAGGTGGGAATTAGAAGCAAAACGTTTAATATTGTATTTGAATGCATCTAGAATTTACTGAGCAAGAAAAAGATTCATATGGAGCTCTTTATTGTCTCTTAACGGCCAACTAGCTAAGAGCTGAGTATTTGGACTTTTTTTTGTTGTTATTTGGATTCAATCAAAATCTCTCTCAACCTCTCTCTCTTTCTCTATCTCTCTGTCTCTGTCTCTCTCTCTCTCTCTCTCTCTCTCTCTCTCTCTCTCTATCTATCTCTCTCTCTTTTCTCTCTGTTCTGGTAATAAAATAAATGACCAAGACTAAATAAGAGGAATACTAGAATACCATAGCAGATAAATCTTGCCTTGCTGTGATACTGTGATACTTATTTTATTGTTGTATATAAAGTGCTAGATATTTCACATAACCCCCCAACAACCTTGTGAAATTGCTAGATTTTAGTTAAAAAACTGAGGTTTTATGAGGCTAAATAACTTGACCAAGAACATATATTGAAGTTTGGATGCCAACTCTGTCCTGTCTGAACATAAAGCAAAAGCACAAGGTGGCAGCTACTTCTTAAGAAGAAGGAGGGAACTTCAAAAGGAATCTTATCTAAGCTGTCAGAGAGGTGGGAGGCCTGTCCCCAGAGAGATGGTATCTCCAGGGAAAGTCATTCTAAACTAAGGAAAGACTGGGAGGTGTGGTTGTTTACTAGCAAGTACATGGCAGTGGCAACTTCCTAAGGGAAAAAAGAGCCGTTGGTAAAACTGGGAGAAAGTGGTAGTGGATTCCCAAACTAGAGCAACTCAACGCAGTATGTTTGAACTTAGTTATCTAAGGCATTGACATGGTCCCATTTTGGTCTCTAAATTGTCATTGAAACTTGAACAGTCATTTCACTAACTTGACAAATGTAAACTGCAACATACCATAATGCACTGAATTGAAAAACCGTGTGAGGATACCTAGACCCATAACAACCTGGCACATGGAAGGAATGAAGATACCACATCAAGCTATATGTTTATATAGTTACAAATGTTTATAAATCCTCCATTTCTTTTTTTTTTATAAGGCAAAAATAAACAGAAGTGCTAACATTTTCTTCCTGCACCTCATTGAATGATCCCACTCACTCTGCAGCTCACATTCAAAGCACTTGGAGTTCCCAGGCCAGGAGATGCTTCCCAGAAGATAGCAGAATGGTTGAGTCTTGTTTCAGGGACGAAGGCTTAGAGTATGGAGATTCCAACTGGAGACCTCTACCTCGGTGAAAGATCAGCCAGGTCAGATACATGAAGAAAGGAATTTAGTTTAGAAATACTATCGATGAGGACAGTTAGGAGAGGGAGGTGCCATATGGGTTCTGAGCTACAGCTCTTCTACAAAAATGCTCTCTAATTTTGAAATATGGGGGCTTTTGTTTTATCTGAATGTGGCTTATGTTGGACTCTCAAACTCAAATTCCTAAAGTGACTTTAATGGGTGAAGTGGGTTGAATGAAAATGGACACTTAGTCCTTTTGTTTTCTCATTATGATAGGAAATATGTTTCTACTGTAAGTCCTAGCATGCTCACATGAAGATATGTGGTATGTGACACACTCAGTGTAGGGCCTGAGCTGGAGGTGAGGGGGACCTTGTAAACTAGAAAAGGCCTACATCCTGTACAGGAGGCAGTGACTACTTAGGTTTTGTTGATCATTGCAATGGGCGAGTTAGGCCTAGTGTTGCTAGGTTCCTTATTTTTCAAAAGAGGCCACAAATTCACCTTTCAAAAAAAAAAAATCTCCTGATTAAGAAAAGACTATCTCAAGGCCTAAGTTTTTGTAAGGCATTATATGAACCAAACAACACATGCCATCAGCCTGAATCTGCCCTGTAGGTAATGGGTGTGCAACCCCTGACTGAGTTGGATGTCAGAAACCTGGGCTGGCAAGTGTTTTTCATTTTATCCTCTCGGGAATTGACTAGCTGTTGCCTCCTCAGGGAAGTCTCTCTGGCTAGACTGCTCTCCCAGTTGTACTTTCTGTAGTCCTCTGTCCATCCTCTACCTTTCTACACACTTTTGTGTAATTACAAGTTTGATGCTTTTGCTACTGCTAGACTGTAAGTTAGTTGAAGGAGAAAGTGATTTCAGTGTTGGCCATTGTCATTAGGTTTTCTGGAATCAGATGCTAGTGAAACTGTGAGTTGTGTGAAGGTTTACTGGGAAATACTCCTAGAATACTAAGTGAGGGAATAGGATTGAGTTGGGAAAGATCCCACCTGGGACACAGTCATATATAATACAAAATAAATAAAATATATGTGTTATGACTACAACATAAAAATATTAAAAATGAAGCCAGGCATGGCGGTATAAAAGAATAAAAGGACTGGTCATAATGGCTCACACCTATAATCCCAGTACCTTGGGAAGCCAAGGTGGGAGGATCAATTAAGGCCAGTAGATCAAGGCTGCAGTGAGCCATGATAGTGCCTCTGCACTTCAGCCTGGGCAATAGAGTGAGACCCTGACTTTAAAAATATATATTTATTAAAAATGGGTATGTATTTGGTATTATATTACATTCTGTATTATTAGCTTTTCTGTTACATAAATGTTAATATTTAAGTCAAAACAACAGAATAAATTAACAGTGACAATTAGTAGTAATTGATAGCAGGACTAATTAAACAAATCATGTTGTAAGGAAGATTTAATAATATTTTGGTAACATTTCTTTCCTCTGGTACAGTGATTTATTTTAACTCTTGTCATCTTTTTATTGGATATTGATCAATTTTAGGCTATATTAGTGTGTATTTTAATAATAACTAAACAGACATTACCTATGTCTAATAAAAAATGATAGTGAATGTTAGGGTACAGACAGGGTGAGGAAGAGAGGGATGGAGAGAGAGAGGCACAGGGAGTTGCAGCACCACCAGAGCCACCAAGTCGGAGGTGCACACTGGCAATCCAGAGATCCAAGTAAATGCAAAGAATTGCAACACACAAAAAGGTTAAGAAATAAAAGTTTATTTAAAAGAAAGTTAGAGAGAGAAAAGGGAGAAGGAAGATTCACCTCCCCAAGGTAGGGGAGGGGGCCAAAGCCAGGAAGCATGGTGACAGCCATAGCTAAAGAGCACATGGCCACACCAGAGTCTAGCAAGACAATGGCTGCAGGTTGCTTGTGGCTGAGTCCTTTTAACCATTCCCTTTGACTGGGGAAGATCATTAAGGTGATTGGGTGGTGGTCTGCTCCATGTCATCACAAAGGGGCAGGCCAGTGCAGGTACTGATGTCAGATGATGGACAGCAGGCAGATGGGTGGGTTAGTCACATGATTGCTGCCATGGTGGGGCTTATCTGTGTCATGTAGGTCACAAAGGGCAGATTAGGTTAACCCTGGGAGGCGGGGAGGGGATTCCTGCAAGAGACTTGTTAGACATTCGCAACTCACAAACTCTTATGACTTTGGCCAGCCAAAGGGTGATCTTTGATCTTCGGCCGTGACAAGGAACCTAAAAGTTTACTAGAGATTATTATGCTAAATCATGAATGGTTGGACTGTCCAGGTCTTGCATCTGAAGGAGATTTGCCAGGGAGGATGGGATAGGCTGCTGCTTGTTCTTTAGTAGAATGTCTGAACGTTTTCTAATGGTTATGCTGAGGCAAAAAGACTAAACCCTTTCAGTGAGATGTTTCTTTCTGTTTCATAATATAGTAGAATATTTTTGTCCTTTCCATTTTCTTTTCCAACAGTACTCTGAACTGCCTACAGCCTTTACTCAGGGGGATACTTTTATTTAATTAATTAATTTGTTTGTTTATTAGGCATGGTTTCACTCTGCTGCCCAGACTGGAGTGCAGTAGCACCATCCTAGCTCACTGCAGCCTCCAACTCCTGGGCTCAAGCAAGCCTCCCATCTTAGTCTCCCCAGTAGCTGTGAGTATAGGAGCATGCCACCATGCTTAGCTAATTTTTGCATTTTTTTGTAAAGACAAAGTCTTGCTATACTGTCTTGAATTTCTTGCCTCAAGCGATTTTGCCACCTGGGCCTCCCAAAGGGCTAGGATTATAGTCATGAGTCATAGTGTCCGGTTTTTTATTCAGTTATGCAGTGATAAGAGTGAAGACTGGCCAGGCGCAGTGGCTCAAGTCTGTAATCCCAGCACTTTGGGTGGCCAAGGTGTGGGGATTGCCTGAGCCCACAGGTTTGAGAATAGCCCAGGCAACTTGGCGAGACCTCATCTCTCCAAAAAATTAAAAAATTAGCTGGGTGTGGTAGCACATACCTGTAGTTCTGGCTACTTGGAAAGCTGAGGTGGAAGGATCGCCTGAGCCCAGCGGGTCAACACTGGGGTGGCCGTGAGCTAGCCACTGCACTCCAGCCTGGGCAACAGACTGAGATGCCAACACACACACACACATACACACACACACACACACACACACACACACACACACAAGGAGTGAAAACAGTCAAGTGCAAAATTCATTTTGACTTGCATCTCTGCTCTTATCAAGCCCACATAACACTGATTCCTGGCGTGAAGCCACTGTGATGTTATTGATCTAAATATCTTCTCAACAAAAGAATTTCAGCATTGAATACCTTGGGATTTTACTCACTAGCAAGCGCAGGTTTTTTTAACTTGTCACAATTTGTTTGCAACTCTCTAATCATTTTGTATCTACAGACTTGTTTTGATAGACAAGCTGCTTATCCATCAGGTTCTTTGTATACAGAAGCAAATCATGTCAGTTATCCCCATCTAAATTGTTCATCATTTTTAAACACTCTTAAGCACATTGGACACCATCACAAGTTAAACCTCCCTTTTTCATGGAAAATGAGTTTAAAGCATAGAAGTCATATTAACTTGTGAAAATGAAGATAGATTCCAAATAAAGTGCAGTTTTTGTAAAGAAATGAGAAAACAGTTTAACTTGGTTGCCCTTTTCTGAGTTCTAAAGAAATTTTATTTTCAAAAAATGTCTTTTCTTTCTCTATATGAGTTTTGTTACAACCTCAACATAACATTTAACAATGAGTGTGCAGCCAGTTAATCTTTTCGTAGGCTCCTATGGCCTCCTCAAAAATCATAAGTTTTAGATAGACAACGTAGAAGTTGCCTATTTTACAAGGGGGGACTTCTCCAAAAAAATCTCAGAATTTATTTATAAAAAACTGTATTTATTCTTTCATGTTTAAACTTCAGTACTCACCATTTGATGCAAAACACCTATTGAAGCACTTTTTCTACTGCTCAAAACAGTTTTTGAACTTGTCGATTTTGATGCGCTTTAGAGCTTCTGATTTTTTTTATTTTACCTCTTCCACATCAGCTAAAACATTTCCTTTTCAGAACTTTTTCATACAACGAAACAAACAAAAAAGTAGCTCAGGGCAAGATCTAAGGAAAGGGAGGGTGGGGCATAAGGATCATGTCATTTTGGTCAAAAACTACTGAATGCGATGTGGGCAGATGCGTTGTCCTCATGGAAGAACCAGTCACCTGTTTGTCACAACTTGGGACATTTCTTCTGCAAATTTTGATGCAACCTTCTCAAAACTTCCAGATACAAACTTTAGTTGAAACTTTTGACCCAGAGGAACAAATTCCAAGTGTACTACAAGGGATCTACCCTACAAAAGATAATTTTATTTGGGTTCCTCTTTGTAAATCTTTTTCTCCATCCTCACCCTCAATGTGTATTCTTTTCTTTTTCTTTTTACTTTTTGAGTTAAGGTCTCTGTTGCCCAGATTGGATGGAATGCAATGGCATGATCATAGCTTCACCACGGTCTCAAATTCCTGACTCAAGCCATTCTCCCTTCTCAGCCTCCCAAGTAGCTGAGACTATATATATATATATATACATATATATATATGTATATATATATATATAGTCCCAGGGACTATAGGCACATACCACCAAGCTTGGCTAATTTTTTTTTTTTTTTTTTAGAGACAAGTCTTACTCTATTGCCCAGGCTGCTGGTCTCAAACTTCTGGACTCAGTATTTTCAAATTAGAGAAGAACATTTTTCTTGTCCCACACTTTGGAAACATGATTTTATGGCAGGCTTATTTATTTATTTTTTTTTTAGTAGGAGTCTCACTCTATCACCCACACTGGAGTGCAGTGGCACACTCACAGCCACTGCAGCCTCTGCCTGCTAGCCTCAGGTGATCCTTCTGCCTCAGACTTCCATGTAGCTGGAACCACAGGTGTGTGCCATCACGCTCAGCTAGTTTTTTTGATTTATTGTAGAGACTAGATCTTGACAAGTTGTCCAGGCTGGTCTTGAATCCGACTCAGGCAATCCTCTTGTCTCTGCCTCCCAAAGTCCTGGGATTACAGGCATGAGCCACCAAGCCCAGCTAGCAGGATAATATTTTAACATCTTTTTTATGGCTAGCAAAAATGATATTCATCTTGTAGACCCCTGTCTAAACAGACACTATCTGCGTATATCACGTACATTTTAAGGGAGTTAAGACATTTTGTTACCTATGGGAGAAAACACATTCAATAGGAAACAGAGTTCATATGAATTCTAGAAGAGCAAGACACATAAAATGTAATGATGGACAGATAACTTTTATGGATCGGGAGAAGAAATAGGGACAACAAGGTCCATGAATTCATCAGAACAGTGAGATATGAACATGCAAAGGATAAGAGGAATGCAGCTAGACAGATCAAAGAAGAACACTTAACCTCCTGGCCACATCAGTCAGTTTCTAAGATGCAAGCCAGTGGTAAAACCCTCCAACATTCAAACGCATGCACTAGACTATAAACCACTGAGGTCATATACTACAACACTTGCTATGTTGTACTGGCTCTCTGCATGGTGTGAAGCACCAACCAGTACCTCAACGCATGTTTGTGGACACAAGTGAATGGAGAATCTGCTTCCTCCTTGCAGGAAGCTCTCCCTCGAGCTCTTTCCTTTTGCTCTGAGTCATTGTCCCCTAGGACTAAATAGCACACATCAAAACCCAGGATGTCCATAAGGTGCTTTGGACAGTATTAAAGGCAAAGCCTTGAGCGGCATCTCATTCCCAAAAACTCTGACTCAACATTTCATCTTCACCTGCTTAGTGGCGTTCATTCTCGTTTTTAGAAAACTGCTCAATCTTCCTACATGCTGTCTGATGAATAGGAAGCCGTGCTACAAGGGAGGCCCCATTAGGAACTGCAGTGAGTCCTGGAGTCGCTTACTACAACACAATGGAAATAAAAGCCATCTCCCTTCTGTTGTTCCATTTCTCCTGTTGGATGAGCAAATGAGAATCATCTTTAGGGCATTATGCATTCATTGAGGGGCTGTGACCTTAATCCATAAAGCCCTATACAGTTTATGCTTTGATTACCTTAAAGCCTGCCTCCCCCTATACATGTCCCAGACAATCACAATTGCCCCGCAATGTGCCTGCTAGCAGTTCACAATTGTAGTGGACCCACGATTGGGCCATCTGGTAAATAGGGTTTTGGGCTCAGGGATTCTCCTTAAGGTGATCTGACCACACCACATAGATTGCCTAGAAATCTCTTTCCTTCTTATGCTAACACTGGGTCAATTTTCAGAACTCTTCTTATATTGTCAGATAATATAGTAATTAACAAAAATAAACTGTGAATTTTGATCCTCTGAAACAAAGTCTCCATGAAGAAGCTGCATACGCTTCTAAATGATGGAATTCAGAGGTTTCTTGTTATTAAAAGTTTCTTGTTATATAAAGTACAAATTTAACTGGGGGCCCAAGGGAAAGAACATATATTTTTGGAGAACCTACTATGAGTCAGGAAATTGATATGTTTTCTTAATTGACTCTCACAACTCTGTGATATGGATCTTATTATTCTTATTTTATGAATGAGGAAACTGGCTTAAAAAGGTTAAGTTAGTAACAGTTCCTAAGGCAGGTGGGTAATACATGGAAGACCTGAGACTCAAATTCAAGTGTACAGGCTCCAGATTCCAGGTTTTTACATTTTATTACCCAACCAATCTTTTCTAAACTTTCTATTTCTCACCTTAGCTCAAATTCATCTCTATTTTTTTTATCCTTTTACTTTGCTATCTTGTCATCTGCCATCTTGTCATATTTCTTCAACATTTCTCTTTTTGAGAATCTTTTAAATTTCTCCTCTTAATGACCATATTTTTAGTTTCTTTCTGGTCTTCAGCAGCTTGAGCCATCATCATCTTTCCTTGACCAGTGTGTTAACCCCCTAACTGGCCTCATATATAGTCTCTTTGTTCTCCATATGTGATCATTGTAAAAGAAGTAATTAAATTACACCACTCTCTTGCTCAAAATTCTGCCACAGGCTCACATCACAACTTAGAGCAAAATTCCCTCTTTTGATGACCAAGAGGGTCCTGTGCGATCTGGTCCCACCTTCCTCTCTCACCTGTCTCTGGCTACTGGTCCTTGGGCTCCCCTGACTCTGGCCCATTCTGGTCTTCCTGCAGGATCATTCAGGCCAAGCTCATTTCTGCTTCTGCACTTGGACCTTCCTTGCCTTCCCCCTGATGTTCTCCTGGTTCACACTCTTACTTCACTCAGGCCTCTGGTGATCCATCACTTTCTTTCTTGAGAGAGGACTTCCTTGACTCTCTCTTTCTAAAATAATGCCAACTAGTCCCACTAATCTCTTATCCTGTTTTCCTTTTCTTCACAGAACTTGTCACAAACTACCTGAAATTATATTTGTTTGGAACATGAATTTATTTTCCTTTTGTCATTCTCCTGCCACTATAAAATAGGCTTCATGAGAACAGGGATTTTTTTTTCTGTCTTATTGCTGCATCTCAGGGTCTAGAACAGTGCTTGGTTGTTATTGGCACTCAGAAAACATTTGTCAAATGAATGAAGGTAGACTTTCACAAATGCTTCAGTAATACTTAAGGTGATCTTAGCAAATTTGCTCTTCTGGTCTCTGATTTATTTCTTCCTCTCTCTTGTTTATTGCATGCTGTAGTTATAACCTTACTCTAGCAATTCATCACATACTGCCTCATGGTATATTTTGTATTACTTAAATAGCTTTTATACAATAATGCTATAGTTTGTATTTCCATTTTTATTTTATTGAAAAGCACCAGAATAGCTTAAGCAAGATCTGTACTACTTTTAATATTTCCCGCAGCAGCACAGCTCACTTGATATCACATAGTAGAAATCAACAGACACTTTGTTATTTGACAATTAAATTCATGGCATAATATTAAATATCTACAATGTACAAGACAATGTTCTATATGCTTTTTGGATACTATTTATTTTATCCTTATTACATCAATCTGAAGTGGAATTCTTATTCTCGTTTTGGAGATAAGGAAACATGGTTGAGAAGGGAGAAATAATTTCCTTAATTAGGCTTGTGCACCTAAGACAGAAATGGATCTTAAACTTAGATACCAACTTAGATGATAGCTTAGCAGTCAATCTGTGTTAATATATAGATTCATTGTAAAGCAATCCATGCTGAGCTAACTCAAAAAAGAAAAGGCATTTAAAAGTGCAAAGCATGTGTGCACAACGGGTAAGAAACGATTTTGAGATTTTGATTCCATTTTCATTATTTGCGTTCCACATTACCTGAGACCAAAGACAAACTATATTGCTTTCCCTTTTTCTGTCTGTGACCAGGCTCCCTGATTAGGCCCCAGCCCTAGGAAGATATAGCTCTAACTAGAATTGAGAAAGTCCATGTGGAGCCTAGGAGGAGACAGAATCAATCACTAGCTGACCACATTCCAACTCTCCACGGTTATGTAAACCATGCTATGTCCTTGACTTCTTTGCAAGCATGGCATTATACAAGCAAAACCAAAGACACGCAAGCCCTGCTTAAAAGTCACCTAAGGTGGGGATCAGCGCACAGCAGGCATTTGGTGATTTGGCGAAGCTTGTAATTTCATGAGAGCCTTACATTTGCCGTACTTTCTTGTTCAGGCTGGATTTTCTAAATGCTATTATACGTCAGTGGCTCCCAAGGTTTAATGTGCTTAAGAACCTCCAAGGAAGCCTGTGTGTGAAAAAGCAGTTTCTAGGATGTGCGTAGCCAGAAATTCTAATAACGAGGTCTTAGGTAGAGTTTGGGAACCTGAGTCTTAAACAAGTGTCTCCAGATGATGCTGATTACACATTATCAATGAAGAAATATCAGTCTAGATAAGCTTTCCCTCCCCACAGATATTTTAACTATGGAATCATGTTTTATACCTCTGAATAATATGTTATTTCCCACATGAGCACAGAGGACAATCAAATATACTATTGTACTAATATTAGTGATTCGAATCCCAAACAATCTCAGCCAAGAGATTCCTCTTGTAATGGTTTATTCAAGTCTTTTTTTTTTTTTTTAATCTTCCAGGGCTTTTAATGCACAGTCAATCTTTTAAATTAGACATTGGCCAAGCGTTAGCTCACAATCTATATTGCTAAGTACTAAAAGCTGGCCCAGCATTCTGGCAAGAAAGATGAGCTGTGAACAGTGAGGCTTGACAAGCAAAATGGTGTGAAGTGCTCAGATCACCTTGGGGGGAGTCTTGGCACTAATGCTAATCCCTATTTCCCAGAAGGTTCCTCTGGTGTCACACAGTGAGGAAACCATTAGCAGACACGCTGCAAGAGGATTCTGATTGCTGCAATGCACACATGCTACATCTTCTGGAGACTTTTGTACTGCTTTTATTGCACTCAATTCTCTAACTAATTACTGAAAAATGGTATCAGCCTCCAGAAAAAGATCTATATGACAGTTCTGCCTCTATATACCCCATAAAGGCTGGATAGAAGCAGACTGGTAAGTTATAGAGTAGAATAGGTACACAAGGGTGTGAACAAAGTGCTCAGAGCTCAGAGGCTGTGAAGAACACAGAGAGGATGATACTTGAGCTAAGCTTTAGAGTGTAGGTAGCCTTTCACCAGGCAGAGAAAGGAGCAAAGGCCTTTTACAGAGAAGGACTGCCTTAGGATAAAGCAAGCATAGCAACTAACATTTATTGAGAACTTGTTATTTGCTAGGCATTGTTCTAAGCACCTGTTATGTTTTATCTCATTTAATTCTCAAAAACCTCTATGTAATGTTGCTGTTACGATCCTTCATTTATAGATAAGGAGATCCATCTGTGTGCATTTTATGTAGACTATCTTGGAGAACTGGAGCAGTCCAGGCAGTGACAAATAGTGTGGTCCTCCTGAACCCACAGTGGAAGTGTCAGTTAGGTTGGAGCCCGGTGATGAAGTGTCTTCATTAGATGGTGATGAGTGTTTGGAGTGTTTTGTTGTTTTTTAAATTAGTCTTTTGTTTTTCTTTTTTTCTGAGTCAAGGTCTCATTCTGTTCCAGGCTAGAGGGCAGTGGCACAATCATGCAGCCTCCATTTTGTGGACTCAGGTGATCCTACCGCCTCAGCCTCCTGAGTAGCTGGAACTACAGGTACCTGCCACCATGTCTGGATAATTTTTTGTAGAGATGAGGTCTCACTATGTTGCCCAGGCTGGATTCAAATTCCTGGGCTCAAGAAATTCTCCCATCTTGGCCTCCCAAAGTGCTGCAATCACAGGTGTGAGCCACCACACCCAGCCTTAAATTAGTCTTTGTTATTACAATATCTGTGCATGTTTTTAAAATCTACAAAGAGCATATAATAAAAAGCCACCAGATCTTCAGTTCCATGGCTGCCTGTCCAGGGAGCAACCATGATCATTAACTTCTTATGTGTCTTTGCAAAAATAGTCTATGCAGAAGCTTCCTTCTCTCTTCATCTTCTGCTACAGGTGAAGGAGTCCACCACACAAATCTTGCATGGTGTCTTGAGATTTTTCCATGCCAGCGCATTTGGCACAATTACATCTACTTTATTCTTTTCACAGCTTTATGTTTTCAAATTATGTGGTTGAACCATGGTGTATTTAACCAGTTTACTAATGATAGATGTTAAATATGTTGCAGTCAATAAACAATGCTGATTGGAATATTTTTGTCTTCAGAAATTTGCAGATATTAGAGAAGATGCTCCTCCGTGTGAGATTTCTGTGCATCTAAGAAGGAGTTTAGACAGAAGAATGGCACGGACAAGTTGGCCCTTTAGAGCTCTCAATCTGGCAGCTGTGTGAAGGATGGAGCACAGGCAGGAGCAACTAGAAGCAAGGGACTGGTCAAGAGTCTCTCGATTTCTCCAGGAGAGAGGCAAGGAGAGTTGCTGAAAGTACCCACAGTGGGCACTGGGGGCAGGAGACGGGTTGGGAGAATAGTTTACAGAGAGAACCAATGGAGAAAACTTGGGTCAACCTTTCTGACTGCTCCTGTGTTTCCTTTGTGCCTTTTTGTTTTCCACTCAGTTCTTTTCGGGCCTGTGATTGGGGAGTATGTGTGTTTACATCATTACCATCTTTGTCTTTGAGGGCAAGGAGATGTTTTTAGTATTTTGAAATTAGGAACCACAGAGAACATAAGGGACTGATAAGCAGTGGGGAGACATGGAGAGAAACCACTCAAAAAAAAAAGTTTCAAAGTGAGAATTGAGTTACACAAAAGTGGTCAGGTATACTCCCAATTTTACGAGGGGTTGGTGTAGGGAGCTGTATATCTGTGTATCTTATATCTTTTTTCCTTATTGTATCTTTTTCCTCCCATACCAATAACAGCAAACTTGTTATCCTTTCCATTCTAGGGTAACCACAGTACCCTCATTAAGCCTCATGATTTTTTTCATTCATTGTCTAGTCATAATCTTAATTACCCCTGCTTTAAAAAGCTTAACCTACTTAAAGGAGAAATAACAAACTAATCCTAGTTTGACAACACATGTGCATTGCATCTGGCATTAGGAGCAGCAGGGTCTATGGAGCATCTATCACCACCAGACCTATGAGGGGAAGATGCAGAGGAAAGGACAGGGCTCCCAGTAGCCGCCCTCTTTTCTCTATTCCTCATGCATAAAGGCAGTCTCAGGAGTGGACCCGCTTTCTCCAGGTCTGGGGAACTCCTCTCCCACGTGCCCTAGGGCCATCCAGCCTTATGTAATACCCAGTTGAGGCAGACCTCCTCTCTGTGTGGTTGCAAGTCAACTAGAATTTGAGAAACATAAAACTGAAAGCCAGAGAAAACTGGCTGCCGGTCACACAACGTGCCCTTCTGCCAGGGCACACCTGCCTCCGATGATAGGCATGCCGATATTTATTCTGCTCCAGAAAAAAAAAAATGCCCCAAGTAGGGCAGCTCATGCTGCTCTGGCTCCTAGGGAGGAACAGCCAGCGCTGTCAGAGGGCTGCGCTGCACAACCCGCAGGCAGGTTTTGATTACGGCATTGCAGAGCAGTAGTGGCTGCTCATTCGGGGGGAAAAAAGTGGATTCTGCTGCTTGGCAGTCTTTGAGGCAAATGGTGTTCACAATATGCCCAGGGTCTCTTCAGGCTTCCCGTTTAATTACAGTCTTTCTGCCTTCCTGGAGGAAGAAGAAAGAAAAAAGGAGAGTTGAAACGGGAATCTTTCAGGTGGTGGGCCATATTTCTTTCTTCTTAGTGATGCACCTGACTTTATTCAACATGCTCCTTCCTATTCCCAGGGACAGTGCATACAGAGCAAGTGTTGGAGCAGAGAAATGGAAGAGGTTTGAGGGGAGAGGAGAGGATGGGTTCTCAACTCACTTCTTGTTTACACACCAGAGTCATTTCTCTAAAGCAGAACTTCCCACAAAAGACGGATTTAAGAGGTGCCAGAATACTGACTTTCCAGCTCACAGGTGGGGGGCAGGGTCAAAAGGGGCCACACGGTGTCTTTTTCATGTAGCCCAAGTCACCTCCAAATGTGGTGCTTTTCTACGTGTACCAAGATAGGAACTCTTTGGAGGCCCTAAGAGATGTTGCCTTCAAGAGAATTCAAGAGTCCCAAACTTTGGGAGGAAACTTCTCATTTTCTAGTTTGTGTGTCTGTGTGTATCTACATGTGTTATGTGTGCATGTATGTGTGCATGTGGAAAGAAATACAATCTAACATAGCTGATAATAGTATATGCTTTGAAGTCCTGGTTTGAGACTTAGTTTCACCACTTTCTCCATATGTGACCTTGAGCAGGTTACTTAGCCCCTCTGAACCTTAGTTTCCTAGAGTATAGGTACTCACCTTTCAGGGTCATGACCTTGGGCAAACTCTTTGTTCTTCAGTTTTCTCATCTCTGAAATAGGATACCTACCTCATATTTTTGCAGTAGGAATTAATGTGTTAACTCATATATTTATATATGAGTCAGTCTATCTCTTAGAACACTGCCTGTCCACATGGAAAACTCTAAAAGTGTTAGTTATCATCAATCATCATCACCTAAAGTGTTTAGCACAAGGTCTTATATACATGATAGTTATCATCATCATCATCATCATCATCATCATCATCATTTTGATAGTTAGCTTTGGGTAAAAAAAGTATTTTTTGCTACCAACATAGAAAACCAAAATGTGCGGAGCTCTGAAAATGTGGTAGCTACTATTGAGAACACAGAAGATGAGACTCTTGTCTGAGTGAGTCTAAAATACACCATATAAACCATCCCAGCAGCACAGAGGGTGAATGCCAAGTGGTGCTCTTATCCAGTCAGTTTCTCCTTTTCACCCACTTTTCCCAGCCTCCCGTCTTCACATTCCTGCTCTTGTGGGATGCACTTATCCACCGATTCTGCCAAAGAGAAAAATGGAGACATTTGTGTTTTGAGAGCCACTGCCAAGGGAGCCATGGCCTGGGGCTTGCTGGCGGCCTGCAGCTGTTCTCCATGCTGGCAGGCACCGGGTACCGGGAGGCGGGTGAGGAGTCAGCAGACACTGAGCTGGGCCCGAGTGTTGCTAGAAACAAAAGAATTACTGATGAGCTGAGCTTTATAGCAACGAAGACCAAGTCCAGGTAGGCACCCTGCAGGCCCAGGGGCCTTAGGGCAATGTATTGTGCAGGGGTGTGGCAAAATGACCCCCTATGGACTTATCTTTGCTACCTGCCCATCCCACAGCAAGTCCATCATCCCATCTCCGGTAATGCAGTCAAGTCCTCCTCTGAGAGGAATAAAGCAGGAATCACCTCTTCGGTTTACACTCCTTTCCCCCTATGCATTAGCCCAACAGGCTGATGACCAGAAAGAAGGGCACAAGTCCGAACTTGTGCCCTGAGGTCATTCCAAAGCTCACAGTACAGCAACCCTGCACAGGGACAAGGCTATCTAACTTGGAATTAGATGGACCTAATTTGAAATCTCAGCTCTTAGCCACACGCAGTGACCCAGACCTATAATCCCAGGAATTTGGGAGGCCAAGGTGTGAGGATTACTTAAGGTCAGGAGTTCTAGACTAGAGTGGCAACATAGTGAGACACAATATCTATAAAAATAAAAATAAAAAACAGCTAGGAGTGGTGGTGCATGCCTGTAGTCCCTGTACTTGGGAGGCTGAAGCAGGAGGATCTCTTGAGTCCAGGTGTTTGAGGCTGCAGTGAGATATGTTTGCACCACCTCACTTGTCAGCTGGGGCAACAGAGCAAGACCCTGACTCTAAAGACAAAAAAAGAAATTCCAGCTCTCCTTTGCAGCTAAATGACTATATTCATATTATTGACCTCCTACTTCCTGGGGCTCTCATCAGAGAGATGGAGTTAGAATGGATTGTATACACGGCATTGTGCCTGTGTGTTAATATGAGGAAGAACTTGCCACAGTGGGTATGACAGGTGCTCAGCCAGTGGTAGCTGATGCTATTCTAGTCCTACGATCACGAACAACAGAGAAACACACACACCGCTATTCAGTGCTGCCACCAGTGAGACAACATCTTTTTCCTTTTTTACTCATATCTGCTGGCAGCAGCCTGCTGATCTTTCTTGACTCCATTTCCCCTTGAATACTGCAACTGTAATTTTGTTTTTAACGTGGATTTTACTCTATGCAAGTACTTGCCATATATATTTTCATATATTTCCTGGATACTGAGCTCTCTTTGAGTCCTCCCTGATTGGGAGTGAGGCCAGCAGAAAATTCACAGACTCAGATCCCCGTCTCCCTCTCTGATCCCTCCAAAGCATTTTCCTGCCACATCCAATCTGACTAAGGAATCTTATAAACCACAGATGCATTCACAGGGCACTTGCTCAGGGCAGGAAAAGGGAAATGATCCCTCCCCATGGAATGGTCTCTGGGAGGGAAGGTGGGAGACAGGCTGGGTTACACAACAGGAAGAAATGCAGGGAAGTCTCGCCACTGACAGGCTGCTATTGGCAGTTTGTGTTGATTTTGAAACTGCTGTGCGAAGTCAGCTACTGACGTTTTGATTGCTGTTTGTGACGCAGGAGGATCATAAACTCAACCAAGTTTCCCCCAAACCTCCTCCCTGGGATTGTTTCAAAGAAGAATAAAGAGGAAATGTTATCGGTATCTTCTACCTCTGAAGCTCTGATAGCTTCCCCAACTATTATTCTGGAAAGAGTTCTGACTCATTATTCCATAAAAAAATCCAAGCAAAGCATATAAAAATAATCTTCTGTGGACCAACAGGAGAAATGACATCAGATGCCGCAGTTTGAGATGCTGGCTCCAAAGAACTGAAGCCGTGGTATGAACAGCACCTTCTTTATGGTTGCAGACAGGATCTCCACAGGTCAGAAGGAGAAAAGTGTAGCTTATCCTCTTAATAGAAAAGTGAAGAAGGCATCAGGATACATCAAGAGTAACTCTGCATTCCCAGGATCCTAAGCCTTGCAAAGCTAGCAGACATCTTTGGTAGAAAATATTGTTACCCTTAAAAAGAAAGAGGAAGAGTTTTAATTCAAGGTAAGGGCTTATTTATTCAGAGTCAGGGTCTCACTCTGTTACCCAGACTGAAGTGCAGTGGCATGATCAGAGCTTACCGCGGCCTCCACTTCGTAAGCTCAGGCAAGCCTTCTGCCTCAGCCTTTCTTTCTTTCTTTTTTTTTTTTTTGAGTTGGAGTCTCACTCTGTCGCCCAGACTGGAGTGCAGTGCCCGCTCCCGGCCACCGCAGCCTCGACTTGCTGGGCTCCGGCGATCCTTCCGCCTCAGCCTTCCAAGTAGTTGGAACTGCAGGCACGCGCTACCACGCCCGGCTAATTTTTGATTTATTGTGGAGATGAGGTCTCACCAAGTTGCCCAGCTGGGTCTCGAACCCGCAGGCTCAGGCAATCCACTCACCTCAGCCTCCCAAAGCGCGGGATTACAGGCTGAGCCACCGAGCCCGGCTCTTTCTTTTTTTTTTTTTGAGTTGGAGTCCCACTCTGTCACCCAGACTGGAGTGCAGTGGCCGCTCCCAGCCACCGCAGCCTCGACCTGCTGGGCTCTGGCGATCCTTCCACCTCAGCCTTCTGAGTAGCCAGAATTACAGGCACGCGCTACCACGCCCGGCTGGTTTTTTGATTTATTGTAGAGATGAGGTCTCGCCAAGTTGCCCAGGCAGGTCTCACCTCAGGCAATCTGCTCACCTCAGCCTTCCAAAGGCGCGGGATTACAGGCTGAGCCACCGAGCTGGCTCCGCCTCAGCCTTTCAAATAGCTAGGACTACAGGCATGTGCCACCATGACCAGCCAGTCTTTCAACTTTTTTAATTGTAGAGATGGGATCTCACTATATTGCCCAGGCTGGTGTCAAGCTCCTAGGTTCAAATGGTGTTTTGGGCTTGGCCTCCCAAAGTGCTAGGATACAGTTGTGAGCCATGGTGCCTGGCCAGGACTCAACATTGAAGGTTGATTAAATGAATGCCTGGGTCATACCCTAAGTCTGTGTGATTCAGACATGTCTTTCTGTGCTTCTGATCACAGTTTCAATGATGTTATCTGAGTGTGTATTAAAATGACTCAAGATATAATTAATTATTCCTGTCTTTTTGGTCCCACCTGAGTGGCTTGCTCTCTTTCTCTCCTTACATCTAATGAGTTCTTGTCATTAGGTTCAATTTCTGAGCCTATCTGTTTATTATGAAGCTCAGTGTTCTCAGAGAGCCACACTAAAGCCTGCATCCCCTGGCTCGAAGGCATAAAATAATGCAGTGCAAAGAAACTAAAGAATTCTGTTCTTCCAGGGATAATTTTTTTCCAACTTAAGCACCTTTACCTTGATGACTAAACTAAGGGCAATGTAATTTTTTCCTGACCCTCCCTTCACAGGGGACCTTTCATTCATCCATTCAACAGATGTTTATTGAGCACCTACCATGTGCTGGGAACTCTTCCAGGTGCTGAGAATACAGTAGCGAACCAAGCCAAATCTATGCTCTCATGGAATTAAATTCTCCTAGCAGGCAGAAGACCAATAACCCAGTGAATGAATTATATAATGCCAGGGGAGATGAGTGTGATGAAGAAAAATAAAGCAGGATATCTAGTAGAAGACTTGTTTGGAAAGCAAATGGCTCCTCAGGTGGAGAGAAAGTCAAGCAGTGCAGCCATAAAGAAGGACAACATTATATACTTCTCTACAACTGGGATGGATTTAGAGTCCATCATACTCAGTGATCTATCACAGAAACGAAGAACTGAATACCACATGTTCTCACTTATAAGTGGGCCCTGAACATTTATCATAATACTACATGAAAGGGATTGGCAGTAGCGGGTCACTGCCAGGGGACGGGGTGAGGGGCACATACCACTAATAAGGGTACCTGATCCCAACCCAGGCGAAGTGAGGACCAACGGGAAGTCAAAACTTTACCTGTACAATGACCACTTATGTACTCAGGTAACCCTGAATTGTACCCCACATCCTTAAAATAAATGAATGAATAAATAAATAAATTACTTAAGATATCATTCATTCTGTACAGTTTTCCTCAGAATGAATGCCTCAGGACCTTCAAAGGCCGTGAGTTGGTGTTCAGTAAAAATAAGCACATCCGGACAGACACAGAGACATGGATATATGTCACAAAGAAGGAACCATGACTCAGTGTCAGTCTTGGCTAAGAATTTACTGCCCTGTGAAAACCAGCATAATGGTAACCCTCAGAGGTGGGAATGGACAGAAAAAAGTTTATGGTGTCAAGCTTGTTGCATCCAATTTAGTTAGTTTTTTTTGTTTATTTTAAATATGCATTTAATTAATTGTGGTAAAAATTACATATTATGGATTTACCCTCTTTGCAATTTTTAAATGTATATTACAGTATTGTTAACTATATGCACCTTTTTTTTTTTTTTTTTGAGACAGGATATCACTCTCACCTGAGGCAGGAGTGCAGTAGTGTGATCATAGCTCACTGCAGCCTTGAACACCCAGGCTCAAGTGATCCTCCCACCTCAGCCTCCCAAGTAGCTAGGACTATAGGAACACACTGCTGTACTTGGCTAATTAAAAAAAAATGTTTTGTAGAGATGGGGGTCTCACTCTACTGCTCAGGCTAGACTTGTACTCTTGGCTTCAAGCAATCTTCCTGCATTAGTCTCTCAAAGTGCAGGAATTACAGGTTCACTGTTTGTACATTTTTATATGGTAGATCTCTGGGAGTTCTTTGTCTTGCTTAATTGGCACTTTATACCCATTGTACACCCATTTCCTCTTTCCCTCTCCCCTTAGTACCTGGCAACCACCATTCTACTCACTGTTTCTATGAGTTTGATGACTTTAGCTACCTTGTTTAAGTGGAATCAAGCAGTATTTGTCCTTTTGTGGTTGGCTTGCTTAACTTAGTATAATGTCCTCAAGGTTCATCATGTCGCAGTAAATGGCAAAATTTCCTTCTTTTAAAAAACTGAATAATCTTCCATCATAGTATATACCACACTTTATCCATTATCTGTGGATGGACAATTAGGTTGCTTCTATATCTTGGCCATTGTGACTAATGCTGCGCTGAACATAGGTGTACAAACATCTCTTCATGATCCTATTCTCTTTTCCTCTTTCTCTCTGAGAGAGGGTCTCACTCTGCTGCCCAGGCTGGAGTACAGTGGTGTAATCACAGCTCATTGCAGCCTTGACCTCCTGGGCTCAGGAAATCCTTCTGCCTCAGCCTCCCAAGTGACTGGGACTAAAGGTGCATGCCAAAACACCCAACTAATTTTTTATTTTTATTTGTAGAGATGACGTCTAGCTATGTTGCCCAGGCTGAGATCCTGTTTTCAAGTCTTTTGGATACCTGTGTAATTATTCTTGACCCGCTACATGACGTGTTGTCCCTGAATGAAATGCAGGGATCACTCTCCCTGTGATTTGCGTGGTTTTCTGGTTCCTTTAACCTCCATGTATCAAGCACCTGCTATCTCCCAGGCTCTGAAGAAACAAAGAAGAATAGTAATGAAAGCACATGCGTCTATGGTGACTACTATGTGCTGGACACTCTTTTAATTGGAGCTTGAGAGGTAGGTACTCTTATGATCACTCCCACTTTCAGGGAAGAATTCTGAGGCACACGGTTTACTGGCAAAAGAATGGGATTTGGTTCCAGGTAGCCTGTGTCTGTCACCATCACACAATCCCTCCTTTGCCTTCCAGGTGTGCATGGTGTGGCAGGATAGGGCTGACAGACATGGAAATGACTACAATCAACAGTACAGGAACTGCTGCAGTGTGGATGCTCTAACATTTTGCTTTGGGAACATGGAAAAGCATGAACCTTATGAAGTTGGGGCAAGATTTTTCTAGAGGCAGACAGGTTTGAATGGATCAGTGAGAAGATCAAATGAATGAGGGGGCATTACCAAAAGAGGTAATGGCATTTGAGGCACCTTTCAGGTAAAATAAAATCTGTGGTTTCATGTACCCACTAAGCACATGCCTGCATTTGGTACCTGCTATTTAAGAGTTCTGTGCTTGCCAGTATCTTTGGTAAATGTTTTGTACATTATCTTAGTAATTCTCAACAAGACACTGCAGGGCAGGTATAATAATCCTCATTTTACAGATGAGAAAACTGAGGTTCAGAGGGGTTAGGTACATGACCCAAGGACACATACCTGAAGTCCATGTCTGGTTTGTTGTACTCCCATGTCAGTGCTTCTAATGCTCTGCAAAGTATAAAGTGAGGATGGATAATGTAGAAGTTAAGCTCGCCACCCTTGAAAAACCCTGAAGGTACCATGGCCCAGGCAAAGGTGTTGCATGGGTCAATCCACTTTGGCCCACTGACCGATAAGCCTGAAGAGAGAACCCAGCAGAACAGGAAGGGCTGAGAAAAAGGGGCCAAGCAGCAAGATCTTTCTTTAAAGAGAAGCAATCTGGGCCTCTCGCCCTGGCCAGCCATGTGGCACCGTGGCGGCGGGGGTGTTTGGTTGCTTTGCAGCTGGGGTTCTCCCAGTTCTAAGGTTGCAGCACAAGGTCCTGTTCACCTGACACTATTGAAAAGCCGAGCGACTGAAACAGTGGCTTATCACAAGGCACCGGAGGTCTCTGTTTCTGGCTGGTTCTTCAGGGGACTTGGCATTCAGAAAGCACTTGTAGGTAGACTGCCAAAATGCCAGCTTAAAAAAAAAATCCAAGGTAGTGTCAAATTTTCTCTCCATTTCGCCTTCTTCCCCTCCCCCAAGGTAGTAATCGCATCACAGGGAAACCCGAGCCCACTTACTTTTTGCTGCCTGGAAAATATGACATTTGTTAGGGAGAAGATTCAGGGAGGAGTGACTGTGTCCTGATTTATGGCTCTTTTCCCTGAGAAGTTTTTATTTCTGAGAATTCTATTGTTTCAGAACTGGGGTGGGGTTTAGGCCTTGCTCTGAAGGGATTGAGTCTTGGTAATGAGATTAATATAAGGCATGCTGTGGCCCCTCAAGGCACTGAGATGTGGAAACTTAGTGAAGGCAATAGAGAAGGGCTGGTTTGTTCAGTTGCTTTGCTGTTCTTGTGGGTCTCCAAACACGATCCTGATGCACTCTGAGGTCCCTGGCTGTCCCTGAGGTCCTCCTTAGACTCTGTCACACCCACGCATCCCTAACCTCCTCACACACATCGCAGTCCTTGATGAGGGGAGCAGAAGAGGGATGAGTATATTTTCCTTTCAGTGAAAAATGTCCTTACTGATGTAGGTACCCAGTGAATGCCCATTCCATGGAGGAGCTGGAGTTTTGGAAGGTGGGTGATGGCAGAAACGGGCCCTGGGAGAGAGTGAGGAAGAGAATGGTGACCCACTCATGGGAAGACAATGCTGGTGTCGCAAGTCATCCTGCCCTTTCCACCCCCCAAGACCTTTGTGATCCTGGTTTAAGAAATCAGAATGTACTCAATAGGTTCACATGGAAGAGATCCTTCCTCAGTGCTTAAATGGTTGAGGACTATTTTTAGTAGAATGCAAATCTGTTTTTACTTTGGTGTTCCAAGAGGAATTCAAATCCAATGACATTTTCTCTTTTGTGACACAGTCGTGTGGTTCAGCACTGGTCAGCAGTGGCCGAAAATGAGTTTCTTTTCACAACGTTCCCAAGTGTGTGAAGAGAGAGACGCTATTATGGCTCGGGTCCAGAAACTATATTTCGGTAGAAAAGAGGAAAAGAACATTTTTGATAAATACACGGGAAGCTGAAACAAGGATTGCCTTTATTTTTCATCGGGATCATAATATAATGGCTTATTATTATTATTTAGAGATGGGGTCTGGCTCTGTCACCAGGCTAAAGTGTAGTAGTACCATCATAACTCACTGCAGCCTTGATCTCATGGGCTCAAGTGATCCTCCTGCCTCAGCCTCTCAAGAAGCTGAAACTAGAGACATGTGTCACCATGCTCAGCTAATGTTAAAGTCTTTTTTTTTTTGTAGACAGAATCTTACTTGTCAATTAGGCTGGTCTGGAACTCCTAGCCTCAAGCAATCCTCCCGCCTTAGCCTCCCAAATTGCTGGAATTGCAGGCATGAGTCACTGTGCCTCACCTATAATTGCTTTTAAATAACAAAATAAAGAGTCATAAGTAATCAAGATCATGATTTCTGAACATGTGGAGTACTTATAGACATTCTTAGTGAGGCTGGGCTGAACTCTTACATTCTAATTGAGCTGTTGTAAACTAAGTCATTTTTCAAGTCTTTTCTAAGTTGGGCATCAGAATGATTTGATGCACAGTTGTACTTAATACTTCCAGAGCGAGGAAAAAAATGATGAAAATGCTGCCATATTAAAAAAAAAAGGATAATTTGGAAAATACCAAATCAGGTATAAAACCGTTATTCCCCATGACTTATTATAAAGTTTGAGTTGGAGAAGGTGGTTTCAGCTTTAATAATTTGAGACTTAAAGGAACATAAAGTGGATTCAGAATCCTGGTGAACTTCCATAGAGAGCAAGGCATGCTGGAAAGATTTCCTGGTGAGATACCAAGACACTGTAAGATGTTGGAAGTCAAGGGCAGAGAGAGCTGTTCATAGCTCTATTCATGACACCTGCTGAAGACTGGTACCCAGTGAGTACTCATAACTGTTGAATAGACTGAGTGAAACAAAATGGAAAAGTAAGTCTGAGACCTGGGTTAAGCACTGATGACTCAGCAGTGATTAAAACAAGACCCCTGACCTGCCCGGCAGCAGTGCCTTCATTCTCACAATATAGTGCTAGAGTGGAGAGGTTCAAATAATTATTTTTCAGTGATGCATTTTTGCTAAGACAATACTTTTTCTGGAGTGAATTGCATGGAATCAATTTTTTTAAACATATTTTTTATTTTAAAATTGTCGGGTACAATTAAGGGTTAGGTATACAAATATGCATTGTGCAGGTACCCTTGTTGATGAGGTGTGCCCCCCCCACCCCCAGATATTGACTACTGTTAATCCCACCTTCCCCTCCCTGCTCCCCTCATAGTTGCCCGCCACTGTCAATTCTTTTCTTATAGTATTACGATAGTTGTTCAAGGTCCACTTATGAATGAGAACATGTGATACTCAGATCTTTGTTTCTGTGAGAGATCACTCAATATTGTAAACTCCAATTCCATCCAGGATGCTGCGAAATTCATGATTTTGTTCTTTTTTATGGCTGCGTAATATTCCATTGTGTATATGTACCACATTTTTTTAAATGCAGTCCTCTTTTGATGGGCAGCATGGTTGGTTCCATGTTCTAGCTACTGTGAACAATGCTGCGATAAACATACGTGTGCAGGTATCTTTTTTACAGAGTGATTTGAGTTCTTCAGGGTATATTCCCAGTAGGGGGATTGCAGAGTCATATGAAAGGTCGATTTTTAGAGCTTTTCTAAGATACTTATAGTTTGAGGTTTTATGCTTAGGTCTTTGATCCACTTAGAGTTAATTTTTTGTGTTTGGTGATAGGTAGGGGTCCTGTTTCAATCTTCTGCATGTGGTCAGCCAGTTTTCCAGCATCATTTACTGAACAGGTTCTCCTTTCCCCAGTGGTTGTTGGTAGAGCCTTTGTCAAAGATGAGTTGGTTGAGATATTGAGTTTTGCTTCCAGAATCTCTATCCTGTTCCATTTTTCTGTGTGCCTGTTCTTGTACCAATACCAGGTTGTTTTGATTATTGTAGTCTCATTGTAAAGTTTGAGTTCTGGAATTGTGATACCTCCTGATTTGTTTCTTTTGCTAAGGATTGTTTTGGCTATTAGTGGTCATTAATGTTTCTATGTGAATTTCCATATTGTCATTTCCAGGTCTGAGAAGAATGATGTTGGTAATTTAATGGGTATTGAATTGAATCTGTAGATTGCCTTTGGTAGGATGGACATCTTAACAATGTTGATTCTTCCTATCCATGAGCATGGAATATTTTTTCATTTGTTTGTGTCTTCTTGGATTTCTTTGAGCAGTGTTTTGTAATTCTCATTGTAAAGGTCTTTCACTTCTCTGGTTAGAAAGACACTGAGGTATTTCATTTTTTTGGTGGTTATTGTGAATGGGATTGTGTTTTTTATTTGGGTCTCTGCCTGTTTGTTGTTGGTGTATAGGAATGCAACTATCTTTTGCACATTTATTTTGTACCCTGAGACTTTGTCAAAGTCCTTTATCAGTGCAAGCAGGTTTTTGACAGATTCTTTTGGATTTTCAAGGTATAGGATCATATCATCAGCAAAGAGAGATAACTTGACTTCCTCTTTTCCTATTTGGATACCCCTGATTTCCTTCTCTTGTCTAATTGCCTGAGCTAGGACTTCCA
>CAUYQG010052384.1:0-15319 GCA_963574415.1 Tarsius wallacei
GCCTGGGCAACTTGGCGAGACCTCATCTCTACAATAAATCAAAAATTAGCCGGGTGTGGTAGCGCACGCCTGTAGTTCCAGCTACTTGGAAGGCTGAGGCGGAAGGATCGCCAGAGCCCAGCAGGTCGAGGCTGCGGTGGCTGGGAGCGTGCCACTGCAATCCAGTCTGGGTGACAGAGTGAGACTCCAACTCAAAAAAAAAAAATTATTTGTAGGCAGCTTGATATGGGGAGGAACCCTCTCTGGTAGCCATTATAGAAACAAAGAACAGCTGCAAACCAGACTTTCATATATTGAAAGTTCAGGATAAGATTTTTAAAAAATAAGCCTTTGTTTTTTCTGCTAAAAGCAAACTTGCCTCCCTCCTTCACTGTTTCTTGAATGTTAAAAAACAATTTCTAACTGAGGTTTAAACAAGCAAAAACTTGTTTTATAAGATCTCTGGAATGGCTGGTCTCCTTCAAGTCCTGGGAATATGGGCACCCACCCAAGTTCAGAAGTACAAATTATCATTAAGAGCAGAGGGTTTCCTTTCCCACTGGCCAAATGCTTCCCAGTGGTCACTGCCCAAAGGCACCAATGTGCCCTCTTGTCATCGTTGTAGTAGAGACCTCAGGAGTGTGTTGGACTGTTTTTGCCTGTGGAGGTAGAGGGTGGGCACTGCCATGTGTGGCCCAGCTGTGGTCAGCTCTGCATTCGCTCTCATACTCTCTCAGGTGGAGAATTTAGCCCATGGGGCCACCAGCACCAGGCAGTGCTTTATTTCCCCAATTCTGTGTGCTCTTTCTATTCTCTCATTCATTTGATTTTATGCAAAACTCTGCAACATGAGAAGACAAGAAGTTGTCCTGAGAAGCCAGGCCATGTTGAACTCTAACATTAATCCTTTGCTTATTCTGAAACCAGCTTGTCTGTCCCAAGTTGTTATTTTGCACACATGACTTGATTTTAATTAACAATAAACCATAATCTTTTACAGTGAAGTCTTAAACCAGTTTCTGTTGCCAACCTAATACTATTAAAGGAAATCTTTTGGAGGCTTTGTAGGGAAATTAGATACCAGCATTAAGATGTTCCATTAAGAGCCAGGACAAATGACCTCAGTCAGCTGTTTAAATCAAATGTGGTTTCTCAGGGATGAGTACGATAGAGCCAGAAGGAATTGGCAGCACACGTTCAGAAGAACTGACACCAAAGTTGCACACTGGGACCCATTCTCTTCTAGAAGAGTTTGGCAAACAAGAACAGATGAGCTGTTCCCTAACACAGGAGAACACAAAGATCAAACCAGGGCAGTGATCCTTTTGCCAGTCTCAATTCTCTGCTTCCATAGGTTAGTAACTGTTATTGTTTATAAATCATTACAAACACCCAAACTGCAAACTCAAAAAAAAGTCACAGAGCATTGAAATGAACCATTTTGGTGAGTTTTTCCATCAACTCTTTGTTTTCCCTATAACCAGTCACGAAGTAGTTCATCCAGTCAGAGATTACTTTATTTGACAGAAATGTACTTTTGTTAAGAAAATTGCTTGATCTAAAGTGGGGGTTGGAAAACTAGCCGTGAGCCAAATCTGGCCTCTTGCCTATTTTTTTAAATGAAGTTTTATTGGAACACAGCCATGCCCATTCATTAGCACATTTTCTGTGGCTGCTTTCACACCACAAAGGCAAGTTGAAGAGTTGAGACAGAAACCATTTGTCCCTCAAATATTTACTATCTGGATCTTTATAGAAAAAGTTTGCGACCCCTGATGTAAATAACCATTGAACTTCAGGATAAATTTGACAAAGTGTAATAATTATACACTAAAAAAAATCGCAAAACAGTTCTGAGAGATATTAAAGAAAACCTAAACAAATGGAGTGATGTGCTGTGTTTATACATTCGAAGATTCAATATTGTTAAGATGTCACTTCTCCCCATATTAATCTATAATTCAACACAAACCCATTCAAAATCCCAGATGTCTTTTCCTGTAGAAAATGATAAACTGACTCTAAAACTTAAATTAAAATGCAAAGGTCCTGGAATAATCAAAAAAACTTCAAGAAAAGTCGTTTTTATTTTTTTTATTTTTTTGAGTTGGAATCTCACTCTATCACCCAGACTGGAGTGCAGTGGCACTCTCCTGGCCACCACAGCCTCGACCCACTGGGCTCCAGCAATCCTTCCGCCTCAGTCTTCCAAGTTGCCGGAATTACAGGCGCACGCGAGAAAAGTCATTTTTAGAAGTCTTACATAACTGGTCATGAGGTTTATAATTAAGATAGTACTACATTGGCATAAAGATAGAAAAATTCATTAATGAAACCAAATACTCCAGGAATAGACATACCCAAAACAGACAACTAATTTCTGACAAAGATGCCAAGTCAATTCACTGAGGAAAGGATAATTTCTTTCAACAAATGATGCTGGAATTCTAAGATAACCATAGGTAAGTGACCACTACACTCTAAGCCTAAGCACTCTGAATGGTAAATAGGGAGCTAAGAGGAAATTTTGAGGAAATCATTTGCCTTCTTTGTGTTTTTTTTGCTGCTGTTGTTGGGTTTTTTGGGGGGGGTTGTTTGTTTCTTTTGTATTTGCTTTTTGTTTTGTTTTGTTTGGAGTTGGGGTTCCAATCTGCCACTCAGGCAGAGATCTTCCAGTGGCATGATCACAACTTACTGCAGCCTCGACCTCACTGGCACAGGCAATCCTTCCGCCCCATCCTCCCAAGTAGCTAGGACTACATGCAGGCACCACCATGCCCAACTAATTTTTAAAAAATTATTTTGTAGAGACAAGGTCTCACTATGTTGCCTAGGCTGGTCTCAAACTCCTGGGCTCAAGCCATCCTCCCAACTTGATTTCCTTAAGTGCTGAGATTACAGGTGTGAGCCACCATGCCTGGCCTTCTTTGTTTTTTCAATACTAAAGAACTAAAGTTCCCCTGAAAATTCTCTATCGACTAGGGTAGTCATGTGCTAAAACATGGCGCCTTTAAGCACTAGAAGTAAGCAGAACATGGTAAAATCTCATCTGTGTCCCTTAGCTATACAGAAAAGGAAGTCATTGGGGCTCGTGGAGTTGAAGGAATTTCCCAAGAAATTGCTAATATGAAATTAAAATTCAAGTCTAACTGGTGAGAGCACTTAATTAAGCAGCATCTTTCCAATGTATAAAAACAGTAATGAACATATATAACAAAATAATCAGCCAAAGAATTGAATGACTAAAGCAACAGAAAGGCTCCTGGCCTCCTTAAGTAAAAGTCCTGCCTTATAATATAGAAAACCAAGAACTCAATGACAGTTCCCAGGGGACTCAACCCTGGATACATATGGCATATCATAAGAGCTTTCAACATTACCTCATAGTTGATGGTTACAAAGAGATCATTGATGCTACTTTTTGGTGCTGGAACTGGAGGACACAACTTGGCCCATAAATGACACCTGAAAACAGAGAAAAGGAAGTATTTAGATGAGTATGAGTATCCCTTTTGCCCCTAAATATCTACTCTAAAAATTGACCTAGATGGCAGGGCTTAGTGGCTCAGTCTGTAATCTCAGCACTTTGGGAGGCCGAGGCCGGTGGATTGCCTGAGCCTGCAGGTTCGAGACCCACCCAGGCAACTTGGTGAGACCTCGTCTCTACAATAAATAAAAAATTATCCGGGCGTGGTAGCGCGTGCCTGTAGTTCTGGCTACTTGGAAGGCTGAGGCGGAAGGGTTGCCGGAGCCTGCAGGTCAAAGCTGTGGTGGCCGGGAGCATGCCACCGCACTCCAGCCTGGGCAACAGAGTGAGACTCCAACTCAAAAAATAAACAAACAAGTAAATAAATAAATATTGGCCTAGTTAATTCCAGGACCTGCTATTTTGTAAATTAAAAATCTTTATGGGTCAAGCCTTCCAAAATAATAGTTGAAGATCTTGGGGGCACTGCAAGGCTCTGATTTGGCTTCTGAATCATCCAAGAACAATGAAGTAGCAGCTGCTTTGTGTCAGTGTGGTCATCAGGCCTAACCTCTGAAATTGAATTGTGTATGCCAAGTGCATGGTGCCCTGCCGTTCCCTACAATGCTGGTTGTAGCATTCCTTCAGCAACTGTGCTGGTTCATAGAGTTTACTTTCTTTTCCCCTCCTTTGAGCTGCCACCCCCGATCCCATGGATGCCATCTGAATATAACATTTATAATAGTAAAACTGTTTAATTTGAAAGTCACTATATAAATTTTGAAAGGGCCAAGACAGAACATGTCCTTAAGCCTTCCAAAAGATAGCTTGCCTTACTGAATGCTAAAATGATATGAAGTGCTTATGGGCCATTTGCAGGCTCTAGAATAAGACAGCAGATCTGTATGACATTTCTAGAATCTGCGCTTAACCTAATAGCCATCAGCCACCCAGGAGCTTGGTGACTGAAGGGTCAGGTAGGAATTGGCACCTGATAATTGAGGATCATAATGTGGCGGCATTATGGTGATTTCAGCCTCCAATGGGCACCTTCCTTTACCTGATAGGTGAAAGACCCTTGCTGACAGTTTAACAAAGACAACCAAGTACTGAATGGAAGGCTGTGAAGGAATCAAAAGAGCAGGCATGTGCAAACTTTCACAGTAATGGCTGAGGGCTATGTTGTGCTCTGTTCAGTTTCTACAAATCACCTCCTAATATTTCCCACTTTTGATTTGGCCTACACCCATCTCAGACAGGCCGTCACCCAGCCACAGAAATGCTGTCAATTTCACCTGATAACAAGAACCCTCTGTCTAACGAATGCACAGCAAGCCTGAAAAAATTTATTACCCAGACCCCACTGGAAGCACCCTAAAATAAAAAATACCTACATTCTGCAGATGAGGGAGAAAATTAACAAGATGAAGCAGATGGTTGCCGTAAGCACAATGAGAAACCATTCAGCCAAGGGCTTCTGCTCATCATTTCCTGATGAAAAACAAAAAAAGGAAAGAAAGAAATCAAGTTAGAATCGATGGCAGATAAAAGAAATGATAAGGCTTGGGGCATCAGAAAGTTTGGGTATGGGTTACAGGTACTGGTGATGCTGAGCAAGTATCTTCACTTCCTTGAGTTGTAGATTTCTCATCTGTAAATGTGGGATGACGTCCTTCTCACAAAGTTGATAGGAGGGTGAGGTGAAATGATGACAACAAGGCCACTTACCTTTTTTTTTTTTTGAGTCACGGTCTTCCTCTGTTACCTAGGCCGGAGTACAGTAGCATGATCATGGTTCACCACAGCCTCAACCTCCTGGACTCAGGCAATCCTCCAGCCTCAGCCTCCCCAGTAGCTGAGACTACAGGTACACACCATCACACCCAGCTATTTGTTTTATCTGTTGTAGAGTTATGTTGACCGGGCTGGAGTGCAGTGACATGGTTCACCACAGCCTCAACCTCCTGAGTAACTAAGACTACAGGAATGTGCCACCACACCAGGCTAATTATTATTTTTTTGCAGAGATGAGGTCTCAATATGTTACCTAGGCTGGTCTCAAACTCCTGGGCTCAAGCAGTCCTCTCACCTCAACCTCCTAAACTGTTGTGATTACAGGCATGAGTCATCGCATCTGTCTACTTTCATTCTTAAAGCATTTATTCAATCAGCAAATATTTATGCAGTCTATTCCATGTACTGGGCCACTTGGATCCTGGAGCTTGTCAGCTTTTGGTGCATAGTAAGGTTTTTAGATGGAAAAGTTAAAAACACATAAACCTGCTTAGTAACCCTGTCACATTACAATTAAAATACTTTACAAAATTGGAAATGGAACTTTGGACAAAGTAAAGTATAAGGTAATACTTGTAGTTAACAATAAAGGCATCAGACTCTGCTATAAGTGCTTTACCATCTTAATATCTTAATTATCCTCAAAGCACCCCTTAGCATTATTCCCATTTTACAGATAAGAAAGTACAAGAAAATTGCCATTAAGTCAGTACAGAAAGTCAGTATTTTGTACTTCACATTCTCTATTTAAACTTGCTTCTAATCTACATTTAAGGGACAGATTTTTCTATAGGCTTTGATGGTAGCTTTGGGGTGTATGTGATTTTTCTTTTTTAAGTACTGGAAACTCAGCCAAGAAAAATTCAAGGCCATTTACCAAATGGTGTTTAAAGAGGGGATGCACTCACTAGCCTGCCTGATTCACTTTCAGAGAATAATGCAAATTCTGAGTTGCCGCTTGAAATACAAATTTCCTTTCTGTAGGAGAGCCCACTCATCTATTCCTTCCTTTATTCATCTGTTTAATGAATATTTATTGGGCTCTTACTATGTGTTTGGCACTGTACAAGTTACTGGGATGCAGTGATCAAAAGAGCCCATGTGAGCACTCCTACCACACAGTTTAGAGTTCATCAGGAAGAGTGGTACTCAGCACATAGCAATGCAGTATAATTTCATGACAGCTGTGCCTGGTACTGTACTGAGTTTCCAACCCCACTGCATTAGGAGAAAGGTTCAAATCCATCAATTATTCTATAAATAACCGCCATCAATTATTTCTTCTATAAATGACAAATACATGTTAAGAAGTTTCAAGTCCTTGTAAATCGCCTAAACTTTCCAAAAGCTCAAAAATAATTAAAACCAAAACCACTCAACTATCAAGAGGGAGATGCCTTTGGATTTAATGCTAGTTATTCCAGCCCTGCCTTGATCTCTTGGGGGGTGTGTGTGTGTGTGTGTGTGTGTGTGCTGCTGAAGTCTTTTACTTGAGGTTTATCTCCTACCTCCCCAAAGCTTTAATCTCCTTCATCTTGTCCCTTCTGCTTTCAATTATTTATAGAGTTCTTCATCTTGAATAAGCCTTTACTCTACCATCTCTCAACTATCATCAAATGACTTACTTTATTTCCCAGCCTAATTTCTTGAATAAGGAATTCAGGCTGCTTCATTTCCTCATCTCTAAAACTGTCTTTTTATTCACTGGTGACTTTCTCCTAGTTAGATCCAAAGATTCTTGATTTCTTTTTCCAACTTTGTTTTTACTGGCCTCCTTCCTGAATTCACACTATTGATGGTTGAGCCCACCTTGAAACCAAGTCCTCAGCCCTTTTTACACATATCTCCCTCTTCTTCTGTGGCATTTCCTTCCTGCCTTTTTAATTTCAGCTGGCCCTCTCAGCTCATCCCTTGACCCTTTGGTATTTTCTACTGCAGACTATTCTTTGAACTTTGCAAAGTTTGGTTATCACAGCTTCATTTTTTAATTTCATAAAATCTTCTCCCAGGTCTTTATTCCTGGCCCTGCCCTGACACACAGCTCCAGGTCTAGATCTTAAATTGTGTGTAGGTGAAACCTGCTTGGATGTTCCTCAGAGCTGACAACATTCAAAGCCAAGCTCATGCTCTTCTATATGGCAAAACTGCTTCTCTCTCTAACTACCCCCATTCCATTCCCTGCTCTTGCAAGCCCCCAAACAAGAATCTTTGGGGTTACTTTGACTCTTCCCATTCTTGATAGTCCTTGTCCCTTTCCTCATTTCCTCAGTTTGTATCATGACTACATACCCAATCATGAATACAGAAGAGATATGTTTTTGTTTAATGTACTCATCCTTCCCTAGTTTGAAAATCTGGGTTCTAGTCCCAGCCTGCTGTGAAGTTGGTCATTCTGGACCTTGTTTTCTTTATCTAAAACTAAGGCAGTTGAAATATATAACCCTTCTGACCCATCCCAAGCCAGTGACTTTTCTAGTACCACTCATTTGATCCAGGGCACTGTCATTTTATGTACATATATCTTTAACAAAATTGATTTTATAAAGGAAGGACCTTTTTGCTGCTGGAAGTTTGAAAGTTGTAGTAAAATATAAAAAAATAAAAATAATGAGTCATGGAAGCAAAGTGTTTACTTTCTATACGTATATTTCTATTCACTTTTTCTGAGTGCTCATAGGTGCCCAGACACTATGCAAAGTGCTTAACCTACAGTCTCAGTTAAATTCCACAGTGATGCTTTGAGGTGGGCATTTTTATCCTCACTATACAGATGGAGGAACAAGAGCAGAAACGGTCAGAGTAAGACAGATGAGGACACAGCTAGTGAGTGAGGGAACCCAGATTCAAGCCCAGGACTTGCCAGCAGGTTCAACCTCTTAACCATAATGCAGAAATACAATTCCTCTTCCCTCCCTCTGTAAAACTGAGGATCTAGCCGGGCATGGTAGTGCATGCCTGTAGTTCTGGCTACTTGGAAGGCTGAGGCGGAAGGATTGCTGGAGCCCAACAAGTCAATGCTGGGGTGGCTATGAGCGTGCCACTGTACTCCAGCCTGGGCAACGGAGTGAGACTCCAACTCAAAAACAAAACAAAAACATAACTGAGGGCATACGGCATATGCAGGAACTTAACTATTCTAAGCATTACTTCATCTTTGAGAACTCTCCAGAGCATCATCTTTGTAGCTGGATATACTTCACTGTACAATAGTCCTATTTTGTTTGCATTCCCATCATCCAATATGGATAAGCTTGCAAGCTGCTTCTCTAAGTGAAGGTGACTGCTTTGCAGACTCCCATTCATCCTGAAATTCCCTAGGCTCTGGGGAGACTTAATTACTGTATTAAAAAGCTATGGCCATATAATTTATTTAAAAGTTTAACTTTGATATGTATTTGTGTCTATTATTTTACAAACAGGCATTAGCTACACTTTGTAAAATGATGTAAAACAGACCCTCAGAGAGGCAAACCTTGTATTTTCCCAAACCCTGCAGATACTTGGTGGTTCTAGAGTGTAATATTCAGCTCTCTGGATTGGAACTGAGCACCTGTTAAACCTTGTTTTGCTGTACTTGCTCTTAGTTAACATCAAGAGCAACTGGGGTAAATTAAGACTGTCAAATCAAAGACTGTCTTGTTTTACTTCTCAGTCTGATTTTCTGAATAAGGAATTTGGCCTGCTTCATTTCCCCAGGTCTGACACTATTTTATGTTCTTCATCATTATGCAAGTATCCTAATAAGGACATTCAGAAACTCTAGACACAAATACATAGGATGCGAATTCGGCAAGGAGTATGCCAGCAGAAAAAAAGTTATTCTGTTTACAAGGAGGTTAAACAGAAACAGTTTGGGTCCTACAGAAAGAACGAGCAGTGTTGTAAATATTATCAGGGTCAGACATTCGGTTATGTTTGTGTCTCACATTGTGCAATACCCCATAGCCTTATATGTCAAGTCCTGATAATAGTACCGTTTTCTTCTGGCCATGATTACAAAAATCTTTTCGGTTAAACCACTCTCTAGTTATTCACTTCAGCTGTCACTTTGATAAGCAGAGTCTCACTGAATTAGCAAAAATATAGAGTCAACTGATTTTATTCCAATTAATCAAAAAAAGTTATTGATGCATATAAGAGACTATGTGAGAAGCAAAGTCAAAGTCACTGCCTGGAGGGAGTTGGCAAATTAGTCACTTCTCTTGGCCTAGCCTTTCAAGTTACCCAAAATGTGTCACGGCTACTCTCCTGCAGCCAATTGAGACAGAATTAACCCCTGAGAACACAATCAAGTTCAGCATTTCCACGAAGAAAACATCAATTGGCAAATAAATTTAGTGCAAAACAAAGCTTTCACATCCTGCCAGTTGGTAATTACTTGTGGATTATTTATTGTTCAATTATTTATTCATGTAAAAAAATGGGAATCAGTTATACAAATAAGTGAATTAAAGTAGGCATCTACTCTGGTTTCACTGAGGGTCTCACTAGAGGTAGAGCAAAGGGGGCTTCCCACCAACAGTACACATTGGATCAAAATGATTAAGAACCTTAATACTGTAAAAGTTGGGAGATCCCTTCACACATCCTTAATTTGAATTCTGGGGGTCTCCAGCCTTGGAAAATTTTTTTTATGTATTTCTAGGTAATTTGAATCTTTTTTCCTGACCCAAGAAGAATGTCTCTCCTGTCCGTAAAACAAGGGTCACAGATGTTTCTTTTCAAGAAATTTATGGGCACTGCAATTTAGTTATGCAGAGATGAGTTTTAGAAAGAGGAAGCTGTGGCCTGTCCTTGAGAGTAAGAGAAGCCTCTGGACTCTCCACTTCATTCCTGGATGATCTTCAGACATTACCAACTTATAGCATTTGAGAAATTTAGCTATCTGGTTTCTGGTGACTTTGGTTCCCATTATTTTTGACATCTCAACCATCTGACTGTACAAACAAGCCAACAGATAGAAATTCTGCTATTGCTCTATGACCCAAGATGCATGTGGAGTGGGATGTGGGGTGCAGATGGCAACACAGAGGGCCAGGGTTGCACCCAGTCTAATCTGGTTGCCTTGGGAGCTTTGTCAAAAAACTTTCCTCTTGAGGCTGCCCCCCTGCCCCCAGAATTCTAAGATCTATGTAGTTCAGGCTAATAACTATTAGAAGGTCCATTTACTTTGGAAGCCTGTTTCACCTTAAATTGTCCGCAGAAGTATGAACTTTTGGTGCTTCCATATTGATTTTCAGTCTGATTTCGGACTCAACAATAGGTTTCAAGGGAAAAGAACTAATTAGTAAATTGATGGGACTCTTCCAACAGAGCAGCCCTGCTGTGTTTTTAGAATCAGCAGGTGCTGGGAGAAGTTCAAATGGCACCAAAAGGGCTGGGTAATTGAGAGGATGTCAATATGTTAGTCTATGATACGGGGTTTAACTAGCTCTCTGTGACCTGCTCTGATTGGAGAATGAATCTGTGGCATCATTCAGGAAAGGGCACCCCAAACCTGATCAAAGACTCCCAATGCAAGCAAGATTCAGGAGTTACCTTTTGGGCTAGTGAACTTTCTGAAGCAGCTATCAACTCAACTGTGTGTGGTACCTGGTTCGGGGAGTCAAAAAGAGTGGGGACAGCAAAAAGCAGCCTCAGCTAACAAAATGCAGGACCCAAAGCAAAATGCAAACAAATTACACTATGTTCATCTGATATAACTGGGCTTTAGTGAACTTAAATAGGGAGAGGAAATAGAGACTGTGTGCTTGTGTTCATGCATGTGTTTGTGTGTGTGTTGAATAGGGAATACCTCACGTCAGCTTTCTTCCCCTTTGCAGACTTTCCTACACAGCACCAAGGGCTACTGCTTTCTGGAGCCCCCAGGAAACCCCTTGTAAGGGGTTGCTGGGCCTGTTCTGTTAACCTGCTAAAGCAGCTGAAAAGTGGCTGCAGAGGGTATTGTCATCACATACAAGTCAGTTACAAGAAGTGAAGAGGTTTAATCCTAATTCTGCCACTTGCTATCAAGGTGACCTTGAGCAAGGTGTCCTCTCCAGTGTCTATTTCCTGCTTTATAAAATGGGGGATAAGGAGTGAATGAATTAACACATGTGAAGTGCTTAGCACAGTGCCGGTACATAGTAGGTGCTCAGTAAATACTATGTACTAGAATTATGATTAGGATAAAACTCATTGTGTCCAACTAAGACAATTTCCCTAAATCATCAAAGCAAAACCATAATTTGAGTGCCATC
Organism: Tarsius wallacei; assembly: GCA_963574415.1. NCBI lineage: Eukaryota > Metazoa > Chordata > Mammalia > Primates > Tarsiidae > Tarsius > Tarsius wallacei. The sequence continues at coordinate 11,479 of CAUYQG010052384.1, forward strand.
AGAATCCTCAATATGCAGAATGATAACCTCAGGCTAGGAGAAACAAACACCAAATATTCCAGCTACTAGGGAAGAGAAAGAGGTATAAGGAATGGATTGTCCTATCCCTCAACGATCTGTATTCAAATGAACCTTAGGAATAACCTGGAAAGACACATTTAGACCAGAGTAGCCTGAAGTAATTTCATTCCCCATCGCTTGGTCTGGACAGAGGCTGACTAGTCAAGGGCTGGCAGAGCCTCACATTTTCACGGCCCCAGTCCCTACTGCCTCAGTCTCCCTGGCTGGAATAATAACCCATGGGGCAACAGAGCCTCACAGAAAGAACCCAGGAAGGGAGCCAATCCTGTGGCTGGATTTCAGGTGCTGCTCCACCTCATACTAGCTGTGTGACTATGGGCAATTCTTTCCCTTGTCTACATTTACTTTATCGCCAGCATAATTAGAAAAATCATGTTTGTGAAGATACACACTGAAAGGGCAGACCAAGAGTGGGAAGCCATTTTTCATCTTGTTCTTAAACCCTGAGACAATGATGAGAAAGTAGAAGTTATGCTTTTGGAGAAATGCACACTTTAGGTAAAATTAACTTTACCGACTTTGTCTTTTCAGAAACAGACTTCCAAGTATCAGAGGTATCTCATAGTGGCAATTAAACTTGTCTAGAGAAAAGGGAATTTACAAGGACTAAGACATCATGCATTGGGCAAGGACTGTAAAAGTCATGAAACTTATAATTACAAAAGTTATGACCACTCACAGGGGGAGCAGGTTGGGGTTTGATCTTCCAGTAAATTGGGCACTATCTACAGGGAAGCCAAGGATCCCCTGAAGCTACTCACTGGGGACGCCTAGGAGATAAGGGGAGGTACACACTCCACTAGCTCTAAGGAATGTCGTTTGGGAAGGTACAGGAGCATTAGAATCCTTGTCATACCCTTCTCTAGGGGCTATGATAATGTGAGCAGACATTAATGGGTCTCTGTATCACAGGTTCTCCAAGACGTCCACAGGTGGCCGATAAGGAAGTCACGGCAGTCACATGCAACATCTCCAAGAAAAGGATTAAAGCCAGGACTCTGGGGGGCTACGATGCCACACTCACCTAGAGTGTAGGCCCACTCCCTGTCTGTGGGGGGTGAACTTTTCTTAAATAAATATTTTCTTCTCTCACCTCTGTGTGTTGCAATTCTTTGCATCTACTCGGATCTCTGGGTTACTGGTGCCGTGCCTCCCCTCTCCACCACGCCGCCCTCACCCTGTCCGAACACTAACATTTTTGGAGGTCCCACCAAGATTTCTCTCTCTCTCTCTCTTTCATATTTCCTAACTGGTGATCCTCTGTGGACTGTGTTGGAACCTGGTGGCAACTGAAAGCTCTGGCTGAGGCTACACTTCAGCGTGTTGAAAGACCCCAGGGAAGGACAGCAGACCGCTGTGGCCCAACCAGTTGAGGGACTAAGGTTAACTCTTTACTTCCCCCTTCTAGCCAAGGTCTCTGAGTTTCCCCATGGACAGGGCTGGATCTCGGAGGACAACTTACGGTCTCTGCCTAGGGCTACTCCCTAGGGAGGCAAGAAGGTCCCTGAAGGAAAGTTCGGACCACCAGCACCCATACGGGTGGGAAACAAAGTGCTTGGTTTTTCTTTACTGTTTTCCACTCTGGTTGGTGAAGTAACTCCATGAAGGACCTTGAAACTCCAATAGCTACGGTATGCCTTTCTGTGCTTCTGGTGAGTCACCCCCCTTTTTTTCATCCACATACCCACATATTTGGATGTGTGTTCTTGGACCACCCTTTGTTTGGATGACTTTCTGGGTCTCTTGGGTTTCCGGTTTCCATCTTGGGAGACTCCTAGCAAGGGTCAGGGACCTAGTTGCTGAAAGTCCTGGTACCTGGCCTTCCAAGACATGGTGGAGCATGCATCCGGCAAGCTCCAGTGGGCACAGGGATGGGAGGATGCTCTCTCCCTGCTGACTCACATCCTTTGCACTGATTCCTTTGAACCTGCTGGGGATGCCCGGCAGGGGATCTGGATGGGATAAGGCCCAGAAACAAATCCATGATACCAAGAGCCCATCCCAATAGTACCCCTGTTTCCTTTTACAGAAACCATGGGAAACTCTCATCGATTATGATATTCACCCAAAGCTTTAATATTTTGCTGCAACACTGCTTGGCCACAATATACACCGGGGGATGGCGAAACCTGGCCAAAAGGTGTCTCCTTAACTCCTAATGCACTCCTGCCACTTGATTTATACTTCACAAGAAATAACAAGTACCTTGAGCTCCCATATATTCAGGTCTTTTATGAGTTAGGTCGCCACCCAGATATTCGTTCTTCCTGTTGCACTTTTGTGTTGGTTCCCCAGACCCCATTGCCCATAGGTTCCTCAGAGGATACTGAGCCTGCTGACTGAGCCACCTCTCCCTCAAAAGATTTTTCACCTCCTTCATACTCTCCTATTCCTTCTACAACTCCGATTCCTGCTTTCCCTTGAACTCAAATGCTGACCCAGCTGGTTTAACTACTCCTATCTCTTGTAATCTGCTTTTGCTACGCCATTCTCCATCGGTTTCCCTTCTTTCTCGCCCTCCACCTTTATCTGTGAAGGAGGGGCTGGCATCTCTGGCTGGGACACCTAACTCTGGCCTTCAGTCTTTCTCTCTTACCCTCGGAAAAGGGGCCGGCGCCAAAGGCCATGGCGCCTGATCCCAGTCTCCAGCCTTCTCATCCCCATCTCCACTAATGACAAAAAGGTCAACTGTAGTTTTAACGTGGAAGCAGACCACCAACAAAGGACTCAATCACAAGCAACCAGTGGCCATTGCCCTGCTAGAGTCTGGTGTGGCCATGTGCTCTTTGAGCCATGGCTGTCGCCATGCTTCCTGGCTTTGGTCCCCCTCCCCCACCTTGGGGAGGTGAATCTTCTTTGTTCCTTCTCTTTCTCTCTTTAATTTACTTTTAAATAAACTTTTCTTTTTTAACCTTTTTGTGTGTTGCAATTCTTTGCATTTACTCGGATCTCTGGGTTACCGTGCTGCGTCTCCCTTCCTTCTCCACCTTGCAGCCCTCACCCTGCCATACCCTAACACGCATGACCATGTAGGGGAATGTGTCTAGCACAGAGCCTGGCCCCTAATAGTCCTCCTTCCTAGAAACTGTCATCCCATAATGAGACAGAATTTGTGCACAAAAGGGCAGTGTGGGCACCAGTAGAGGTGAGGTTGGAGCTACAGGACCTTGACATGATGCAGGCAGAGTGTAAAATTAAGGAAATGTTTTTGAGAGTCACAGAGGTGACTCCAACCCCTCTATCCAACTTTTGATTCCAGTTGCACAGGTACCAGGTTTCCTCATGCAACAGCTCATGAATGTCAAATCACAGGAAAAAGGCATAGGGGTTTCTCCATGGTGGTCTTACTTCCATCCCAACCCAGATTCCTACACATCACCCTGACCTCCTCCTGCTTCAACCCATTTATATTAAGTCCTATCATACTCCAGGATGTGTAATATAACTCTAAGGTCCCCTCCCTCTCTCCAGCTCCCCCTTTCCCTGCTCAAACTGTGATAGGAAAACAAAAGCTAGGATGTCCTATTGAGGCAGGGTAGCTAGCACAGGTTAGACACAGATAGATAAATTTCCCAAACTTATTTTCTCATCTGCAAAATATGCTTGTTGATAAGGTTAACTAAGATAGTGCATATAAAGCACGTGAACATCATCTCTCATGGATCCTATTGGGTACGTATTCAATGGTCATTTGAAGAGTAGACTAAAGGAGAGATTTCTTTCAGGCAGACACATCTAAAAGTTCTATTTAACTCATTCA
>CAUYQG010052386.1:0-25823 GCA_963574415.1 Tarsius wallacei
TTGAGCCGAGGAGTTCGAGGCTCCAGTGAGCTGTGATCGTGCCCCTGAACTACAGCCTGGACAACAGAGCAAGAATCTGTCACTAAAATAATAATAATGATGATAATTTTTTTTTTTTTTGAATTGGAGTCTCACTCTGTCGCCCAGACTGGAGTGCAGTGGCCGCACCCGGTCACCGCAGCCTTGACCTGCTGGGCTCTGGCGATCCTTCCGCCTCAGCCTTCCAAGTAGCTGGAACTACAGGCGCGCGTTACCACGTCCGGCTAGTTTTTGATTTATTGTAGAGATGAGGTCTCGCCAAGTTGCCCAGGTGGGTCTCGAACCCGCAGGCTCAGGCAATCCACTCACCTCAGCCTCCCAAAGCGCGGGATTACAGGCTGAGCCACCGAGCCCGGCTCCCTTCTCGTATATTAACCCGTTAAGTCCTCACAACTTTCCTAGGAGACAGGTATTATCATGATTCCCATTTTACAGATGAGGGCACTGATGCACAGAGAGGTCAAGTAATTTTCCCAAGGTCGTAGGGCTGGTAAGTGGCAGAGCTGAGATTCACACCATGGCAGGTGACTGCATGAGAAATAGGATGTAATTAGTCTTTTATTTTTTATTTATTTTTTTGAGTCAGAGTCTCACTCCATCACCCAGGCTGAAGTGCTGGTGACCTGGTGGGCTCTGGTGATCCTTCCGCCTCAGCCTATCAAGTAGCCAGAACTAGAGGCATGTGCTACTACATCTGGCTAATTTTTTGATATGTTGTAGAGATGAGGCCTCACCAAGTTGCCAGGGCTGGTCTTGAATCCCTGGGCTCAGGCAATCCTCGCGCCTTGGTCTCTCAAAGTGTTGGGATTACAGGCTTGAACCACTGTGCCCAGGCCAGTAATCAGTCTTAAAGAGTCATTTAGAGCATGTTGGTCAAACTGTAGATTTGCTTCTGTGTCCTGAGAAGCTGGTGACTGCCGGTGGTCCTCTCATCTTCCAGCTGGCCTCTGAATTGATTGATTGATTGACTGATTGAGTCCGAGTCTCACTCTGTCGCCCATGCTGGAGTGCAGTGGCATGCTCACGGCCACCACAGCCTTGACCTGTTGGACTCAGGTGATCCTTCTGCCTCAGCTTCCTGAGTAGCTGGGACTATAGGTGTGCACCACCACACCCCACTGATTTTTTGATTGATTGTAGAGATGAGGTCTCGCCAAGTTGTCCAGGCTAGTCTCCAACCCCTGGGCTCAGGCAATCCTTGGCCTCCCGAAGTGCTGGAACTATAAGTGAGCCACTGCACCGGCCTGGCCTCTTCTCACCTACTTCACGGATCCCACTTCTCCAACACAGACCCTACACTCTAGACCAGCTGGTCTTCTACTTGTCCCCAGACTGTACTGACATGCTCACCCCTGCCCAGCCTTCAAGACCCCTCCTCATGTGCTCCCACCCAGAGCTGGAGTTCTACACCCTGCAAGGAGTGCCTGCCTTTGGGTAAGAGCCCCAGATTTTACTTCTGCCGCCACCCCCACTCCCTGGCTTTGGACTGGGCCATCTTGTTCTCACCTTTGGTCTCATTCCTGAATCCTGCTTCCAGTGCCTTTGTGTGGGAGTGGGGGTCTTCCAGCTCAGGGTTAGGGTCTCACTCCCAGGTGCAGTCTCACGGCCATGCTCTGCTCCAAGTTCTGCCACTTACAGCCCAGGCCTGGTCAACACGGGTCCAGCCACCCAGGTGGGCAGGGAACTGACCTGAGCAACCATGGCCTCTTCTGCTGTCTTCCAAATCCTCTGTAGGGGTCCCTATCAAACCTTGACTCCCCCACGTGACATTGCCTGCTAATGCCAACTGGTGTTCATCCTCCTGCTTCCTGGTGGCCTCACATTTATGGCTTGACCATCCCTTTTGACATGCAGTTGAACTTGGCTTTAGCACTTTGCTACAGCGTGTATCATTTGCTGCCTGTTTCCGATCATGTCTCTTCGGGAAGACAGCCCGTCTTCCTCGAGGGGACAGCTTCACGGAATCCCTTCTTCCTCTTGCATGCTAATATCTCCCCAACAAAAACTTGCTGACCTGGCATGGTCAGTCCGTGAGGAGTGGAGCACTGAGGAGCACGATGCCAGGGTTGGTGGTGAAGAGCTGGCCCTGGAGGCTGATGGGATGTCCCGGATCTCTGACTGCTCGTGTGTGGCTCTCTGGACACGCCCTTTACCTCTGGAAATGAAGCTGCCATGAGGGTTAACTGAGAGATGTGTGAGAGTTCTCGGAGAGGATGTCCGGCACATAGTAAGTGCTCAGTGAACGGTGTTAGAGTTCTTGTCCCTAAGCTTCAAAATTTCTGTTGCAGAGAACAATGAACTTGGGAAATGCACATCCTGGTGAACTTGTCCGAGCCTTCCTGGACTGTGAACCTGTCCCAGCATTCAGATGTCTTCTATTAAATCAGATTGTGGGGTTTTCAGCCCCTTGAAACTGTAATATAAATACTATTAAACATTCTGGACCCGCCGGGCATGGTGGCACATGCCAGTAATCCCAATACTTTGTGCCCAGGAGTTCAACACCAGCCTGGACAACGTGGCAAGATCCCGTCTCTGCAAAAAACTTAAAAATTACCTGGGTGTGGTGGTGGCACATGTAATCCTAGATACTCAAGAGTCTGAGGAGGGAGGAGCATATAAGCCCAGGAGTTTGAGGTGGCAGTGAGCTGTGATCATGCCACTGCATTCTAGTCTATGTGACAGAGTAAGATCCTGTCTCTAAAAAAAAAAAAAAAAAAAAAAAAGAAAGGAAAAACAAATCCAGAACCTTTAAACAACCTTTTAAGTTGGGCACAGTGACTCACGCCTGCAATCCCAGCACTTTGGTAGGCTGAGCCAGGAGGATCACTGGAGGCCAGGAGTTTGAGACCAGCTTGGGCAACATAGTGAGACTTCTCTACAAAACATGCATTAAAAATTTAGCTGAGCATGGTGGTACACACCTGTAGTCTTAACCACTCGGGAGGCTGAGGTAGGAGAATCAACTGAGCCCAAGAGGTCAAGGCTGCAGTGAGCTGTGATTGCACCATGAACTCTAGCATGGGTCACAGAGCATGACCCTGTCTCTAAAAAATCAACCAATTAAGTGAAAAATAACCTTCTTTAAAAACTTCTCAAATCCAACTTATGGCTTGGCACGATATGTCTAATGGATTTTCAATAATGTTTTGTATTACAGTGTTGTAATCTAGGTTTGTAAAATTTTAAAATTATTTCCATAGTTTTGAAATGCATTATGATCTAACTATGATGCCATAACTTTATATAACTATAATTTATAACTTTGTAACTGGAATCTTATAACCTCCTAAGTATTCTTTAAAAAAAAAAATCCTTTTGTTCTCAGAAGATTTTTGTAGAATAGATAGACAAGCCCATCGAAAAATTAAAGACTAACAGTCTGTCACATAATTGAAAAAATTTTATCCAGCCACCTTACTTATCATTTTATACATTTTAATAATGCTTATTGAACGTTTTGGTTTTGTTATTCTAGGTGATGCATGTTATTTGTAATTAAGATATTGAAAATTGGCCAGGCACGGTGGCTCAGCCTGTAATCCCAGCACTTTGGGAGGCCAAGGTGAGAGGATTGCCTGAGCCCGGGGGTTCGAGACCAGCCTGGGCAACTTTGTGAGATCTCGTCTCTACAATAAAAGTCACAAAAACTAGCTGGGTGTGGTGGCGTGCATCTGTAGTTTCAGCTACTTGGAAGGCCTGAGCCCAGCAGGTCGTGACTCCGGTGGCCATGAGCGTGCCACTGCACTCCAGTCTGGGCGACAGGCAATCCAACTCAAAAAAAAAAAGGTATTGAAAATGAATTTTTTCTAAACTTTGTCTTATGCTTTGTTGCATTGAGCAAGGTTTCTCCATCTGGGCACTACTGACATTTGGACTGAAAGATTCTTTGTTGTGGGGCTGTCTTGTGCATTATGAGATGTTTGACCTTGTCCCTGGCCTCTACCTGTTAGACACCAGTTGCATCTTCACCCCAGAAGTTGAGATGACCAAAAGTGGCTCCTGACATTGCCAGGTGTCCCCTGGGAAGCAAAATTCTCACCCTCTGGGAAGCACTGGTCTAGAATTTTCAAAACAATTCTATAATTATAATATCAATATGGGCTGGGCTTTGTGGCTCAGCCACCAATCCCAGCACTTTGGGAGGCTGAGGCGAGTGGATTGTCTGAGCCTGTGGTTTAAGACCAGCCTGGGGAATTTGGCGAGACTTCATCTCTACAATTAAAAAAAAAAATTAGCTGGGTGTGGTAGCGTGCACCTGTGGTTCTGACTACTTGGAAGGTTGAGGCGGGAGGATTGCTGGAGCCCAGCAGGTCGACGCTGGGGTGGTTGTGAGCATGCCACTGTACTCCAGCCTGGGCGATGGAGTGAGATTCCAACTCAAAAAAAAAAAAAAAAAAAGAAAAGAAATAACATTAACATGGACACCCCGTGTTTGATTTTTTTTCCACAGGCCACAGTGTTTCTGGTATTTTTTCATTAAATATATCAGTTAGCATAGGCAGCCCTTATGAGGTCAAGAAAATAGATTTTTACTCTCACTTTAAAACAAATAAAATGTTAACCCGCAATGCATATTGATGGTGAAAATGCAGGATGACTTCCTGCTGATTTAAAAGGGTTCATGCAATTCAGGGGCGCCTTGGGACCAGAGTTGGGGTGTGTGTGTGTGTGTGTGTGTGTGTGCGCGCAAGCGCGCGCGTGCAGGAAGTGTGTTGTATAACTCTTGACTCTGGACTCTTGACCCACAAAAGCAGAAAACAGTGTGTGTTAAGAGAACACAGCTGAGGTTCCAGTGAAGGAAAGCAAACCAAGTGCTGGCTGATGGCTGTGGGAGAAAGCGCCCAGGTATTGTGAGGAGAGGCATTCTGCGGCCGCTCCCTTCGGAAGAGAATTTAAGGCTTTTTTGTTTTTCCGAACTCGTTTTATTAGGCGTCTGCTTTCCAACCGCCAGGGAAGGGCCGCCGTTGTTGGCTCCCAATGGCCTTGAGACATGGGCCCTGTGAGGGGGGCGATGGCGGATTTGGCAAGGGGCTGGGGGCCCGTGTTCAGGCCTCCAGAAACAGACAGACGCGCAGGTGAGAGGAAACATAAATCCTCCGGCTCGGCCGCTCAGACTGCACTTGGCCCGTCCGGACCTCACCCGGCGGAGGGGTCTGAGGCCCCTCGGGCTGGCGGATTTATGTCGGCGAAGGCAGCGTCGCAGAAAGATTAAGATGCGTTCAAAGGGTGCTGGCGTGGGGTGCTCTCCGTCGGGGAGGCCTGGGACACAGAGCGCCGTCTGTGAGGACCTGGGCGGGTGCCAGTGAGGGGAGTGGGGCGGCCCGGGAATGGAAGGTCACGGCAAGTTGGGTGTTGAGATAATTATAGCCTCGTTTCCTTGAAGGTACCGGCGTCCTTGATTTCCCAGCTTCAAAGTGAACTCCTCTGGAGCAGAGACGCTCACACCTGCCTGGCTGCAGTTGATTTCTGCCTTCCTGGCTGCAGACTCAACAAGACAATGCATCGGTTGACATGTTCAAGGCCATGTTCATAAGCCGGGCATGGGAAGCGTCTCTTCCACCCTTCCTTTCTAAACGAAAATGGAAAGGTTAGTGTGCCCGTAAGAATCCGGCAATGAGCCCGAGTGACTGACTGGCTTTACCTAAATTCAGACGCTTTAGGGGTCAGATACTCTAAATCAGGGGTCCCCAACCTTTGCGACACCAGGGACCGGTTTCACAGAAGACAATGTTTCCACGGACGGTGAAGAGGGAGGATCACAGGCATTAGATTCTCCTCAGGAGTGCAACCTGGAGCCCTCACTTGCACAAGTCACAATAGGGTTCCTGCTCCTACGAGAATCGAATGCCGCCCTTATGTGACAGTAGTCAGAGCTCCATTCGTCGGCTACTCACCCGCCGGTCACCCACCTCCCGCTGTGTGGCCTGGGAATGAGGAACCCTGGTCTAAATCACCACCACCACTCCTACCCGTCCCCCTCCAATTCTCTCCCCACCCCCAAAGGACTATCATGGGGCCAGGTCTAGTCATTTCTAGAGGTATCAGGATCCCATACACCTAGAACAGCTTTTTGCTTGATTTTGCCTGTCCTGCTGGTCTCCAGAGACATAGTGGAGACAGTGGCTGGGAAGTGTAAGCCCAGTTCTGCCTTTCATGTGTTCCCCAAGTGCTTGGACTCTGTAGGCTCTCGAGGGAGTGGAGCGAGTGCCCTGTTTGTCTGCTGGGTGCAACGAACATGACCTAAAAATGGAATTCCCGCCAACTAAATGAATACACATATCTCCTGCCACCCCACCCCAATGGAACCCTTTCATCATTAAATGGGCAAATTTAAAATCATATTCTGATTTAAAAATTCCATTTGTTAAAGATCAGATGATAGCCGGGCTCGGCGCCTTGGGAGGCTGAGGTGAGTGGATTGCCTGAGCCCGCAGGTCCAAGACCCGCCTGGGCAACTTGGTGAGACCTCCTCTCTACAATAAATCAAAAATCAGCCGGGCGTGGTAGCTCGCGCCTGTAGTTCCAGCTACTTGGAAGGCTGAGGCTGAAGGATCACCGGATCCCAGCGGGTCGAGACTGCAGTGGCTGGGAGCGGCCACTGCACTCCAGGTGGGCGACAGAATGAGACTCCAACGCAAAAAAAAAAAAAAAGGTCAGATGGTTTCTGGCCCTTGAGACCTTCCTAAGAGGTGAGCTGGACATTGTGCGTGCATTCTCTGTGGGCCTCGGAGCTGTCCTCTGTGGGACTCAGAACCCATCCTCTGGGGGACTCAGAAACTGTCCTCTGCAGGCCTCATATCTGTCCTCTGTTGTTTGTTTGCTGCTAACACCAGTTTTACTTCTCAGGGCAGAAGCAGGTGCTGGTCAAACTTAGAACATGGAGAAAGAGAAAGATTTGTTGTTTTTCCAACTAGTTCATGTTCTGCTCATGACAATAATACATACTGGATCTTTTTGTTTGAATTGGGGTCTCACTGTCGCCCAGGCTGGAGTGCAGTGACACATTCATGGCCACCACAGCCTTGACATGCTGGACTCAGTCGATCCTTCTGCCTCAGCCTTTCAAGTAGCTGAAACTGCAGGCACGCACCACCATGCCCAGCTAATTTTTTTGATTTATTGTAGAAACGAGGTCTCACCAAGTTGCCCAGGCTGGTCTTGAACCCCTGGGCTCAGGCAATCCTCTCACCTTTGCCTCCCAAAGTGCCAGGATGACAGGCATGAGCCACCACGACCTGCCTTATATTGGTTCCTATACACAAATATTCCCTAACTCTTTTGACTTTTGCTCCGAGATTGTAAAAATAGACACCATCATACTGATGAGTCCCCAGTCTAATGACATGTAAATAGCTAACATCTTTTCACTTGGAAAGAAAACTCCCCCACCTCTCTCTCTCTCCTTCCCTCTCCCCCTTCCTCCTCTCTCTTTTCTCTCTCTCTCTCCATTGTTCTGAGTTTCCCCCTCTCTAAAATCAGGTAATGACCATGATGACACCTAGAAGAGAATGCAAACTCTGGTCTCCAAAACCAGCACCCACCTGTCACCCGGGGCCTGGGACTCTGAACTCTTGCCAGTGATTTAATGACGAGACCCAGGGGTGCCGTCCAGGTGCTGTAGCTCATACCCTCGCCGACTGCCAGGGGAACATTTAATCTGCTCACTTTATTCAGTTCTGCTAGTCTGGCAACATACCTGCAGCTGTAAATTATTCAAATGCTTAATTTATTTGGTGTAGAAGGTGCTCTCTTACAGCTTAGCTGTCTAATAGCAGAAGATGAAAAACCACCTCGTTTGCAAATCATAAAAACTTGAACAGACTTGTGCCTTGAAGACTAATGGAGACCTCTCTGACCTTAAAAGTGTAACAGGCGTCCCAACAAGCGCTGTGAACACTCTTTCTCTCCTGCAAGAGAAATCGTGGTGCAGACCCGACAGGATTCAAGTGAAATGGGGGGCACTTTCCACCAGATATGAGCTGACAATCTGTTTGGAGGGAACACACATACCAGGGAGCACCCAGAGAGACTGGGAATTGTCTTTTGGAGGGTGGGCTCCTTGCAGTTCAGGCTTCTCCTGCTAGGTGAGTGTTCTAGGACCCCATCGGCATCAGGGTAGCAGCTGGCATTGTTGGGAGAGGCTGCGTTTGACTTCAGGGAATTTTTTGTGTGTGTGTGAGATTCTTTCAATGCATTTGCCCATTTCATGATGGGTGATTTACGAGCACATCTGCCCTCACTGTGCTGTGTTCAGCAGTTTTTGACCAAAAATGGCATGACCCCCGTGGCCCACCCTCCCTATTCACCCGGTCTCGCCATGAGAGACTTTGTATTTCCCCAGATTAAAAAAGCCCTCAAAGGGAAACATTTGCCGATGCGGAAGAGGTGAAACAAAAAACGGCAGAAGCACTAAAAGGCATCCAAATGGACAAGTTCAAAAACTGTTTGGAGCAGTGAAAAAAGCACCTTGACAGTTGTATTGCCTCAAACAGAGAGGACTAGGAGGACAGAAATTCTTTGTATCCTTTTTCTTTTATAACCGACTTGTTCTGAAGCTGCTTCTGGCATTAGGTGACATTGTTGGGCTTTTGTTTATCATCATCCATATTTTTTTTTTGAGTTGGAGTCTCACTCCATCGCCCAGACCGGAGGGCAGTGGCACGCTCACGGCCACCCCAGCCTCAACCTGCTGGGCTCCGGTGATCCTTCCACTTCAGCCTTCCAAGTAGCTGGAACTACAGGTGCGCACTACTGCACCCTGGCTGATTTTTTTTTAATTGGAGAGATAAGGTCTTGCCAAGTTGCCCGGGCTGATCTCGCACCCGTGTGCTCGGGCAATCCACTCACCTTGGCCTCCCAAAGTGCTGGGATGACAGGCTGAGCCACCGAGCCCAGCCCATCCACATTTTTTTTTTTTTACATTTTCCCTCATCCATGGGGGGCAGCAGAGTTTTAGCTAAGAAGGCTGGTTCTGCAGGCTGGCTGCCTGGGTTTGAACTCTTGACTAACTTTTATTAGCTGTGTGACCCTGGGGAAGTTACTTACCTGCTCTGTGCCTCAGTGTTCTCATCTGTAGAATAAGGATATTATCATGTTCATGCTTTTCTTTACTTCTTGTGTGATAAAGCACATGAAATAGCCTCTGACACATGGTAAGTGCTTGGCCCGTGTTAACTTATTGTGAGGAATCACTCACTGGGTACTTTGGATTCATTGCCTTGTAATAAACAATTCTATGAAGTAGTTATCGTTATACCCTTTTTTTTGGGGGGGGATCAGGGTCTCACTCTGTTGCCCAGACCGGAGTGCAGTGGCATGATCAAGGCTCACCACAGCCTTAACCTCAGGTAATCCTCCAGCCTCAGCATCTCGAGTAGCTGGGACTATACAGACATGTGCCACCACTCTCAGCTAGTTGTTCAATATTTTGTAGAGACGAGGTTTGGCTATTGCCCAGGCTAGTCTCAGACTCCCAGGCTCAAGTGATCCTCTGGCCTCGATCTCCCAAGTAGCTGGGACTACAGCTGACACCATGCCTAATTTTTTTTTCTCGAGATGAGGTCTCCCTATGTTGCCCAGGCGTGTCTTGAACATCTCGGCTCAAGCAATTCTCCTGCCTTGGCCTCCCAGAGTGTTGGGCTCACCGGCGTGAGCCTCCACGCCTGGCTGTGATTCCCATTTTACCAAAGAGATTGACCTCAGGTCCCACAGCTAGAAGTAAGCAGAGCCCAGTTGGGAACTCAGGTCCGTATGTCTCTGGGGCAGGCCTGGACCCCAAGGTCTGACTCTGAGAAAGAGATCTCTGTGCAGGGCATGTGCTGGGAGCGCTTAGGGCAGTATGTGTGGGCCAGGAGAGGCTGGTCGGCAGAGCTGTGGAGGCCTTGGCCTGCGTGCAGAGCCAAGGCCCTGGCTTGGCTTTCAGAGTTGGACGTGCAGGAACAGGGGCTGCCATGTACTGGCCCCTCCACAGACTCAGGAGGGCACGTGACTTTGGGCAAAGCACCTCCCTTGGCTAAGGCTTGCTCCAGGGGTCTCAGCCAACAACCGTAGACCCCACGTTCCCAGCAGTGGGGGTGGAGCCCCTCAGCCTCCAGGGAGAGTCTGGGTGCTGTGTTCCGGGGCCATCCTCCCTGAAGTTTGGGAGAAGGTGTTCCAAGCCATCTTGCCCCTGTGGGGGCTGGATCACAGCTCTCTCTGTCCCCAATCTCTCAGACCCACTTGTGTCGGGAGTCCAGGAAGCCCAGGGACGGATGGACTGCTGTCCTGTAAGGTACAGGGGGGTTGGGGGACTTGAAACAGCACAGCAGCTGCTGAGCGACACCCAACCAAGGACATCATCCACAGGGCTTGGCTGCCACCAACACATTCTCTTGGTGGCTGGTGTGGGAGTGATCGTTTACTAAAAGCTCAAGTAGCCTGGGTTTGTGTCTCCCTAGCAAGCTATTTTTTATGGAGAATGTCCTGATCTACAGGCCAGAACCCCAGAATTTGAAAACTGGAAGGAGTCTGAGAGATCCTAGGCGCTTCGCCAGAGTTGACATGGAGGGGCGTGATGGAGTCAAGGTCACACGGCCAGTTCACAGTCTCACACACTATAGGATTGGGACATGGCACGAAAGCTGATCTCTCAAGCAGAGGTTTGCTGTTTGCCAACTGCACAGAAATTATAAAAACAAATTCTTGGCTGAAAACTTGAAAGGATAGGTTTGGAATGTTATCTTAATGCACACTGCAATCTCGAAGTTTCTTGTCATAGCCAAGATAAAGTGCTGTGTTTATATTTTACTCATTTCCATGCAAAATGGCTTCTAAGACCACGTGCCAAGAATTCTCCCTGACACGGCACGGTGCGCGTTCCCTCGACTCTATTTTGTTTCTCTTTGACAGTAAAATATTTTTTATGATAAAAACACTCCCCCACTCTTAGCGCTATAGTTTTTTTTCCCCACATAATTGATACAATTGCATAAATGTTGTACGGTGCTGGAAATCTTTAAAGAACCTATTTCAGAGCACAGCATCAAGCCTTATCTTTGAAATACTTTTGAAAACACATCAGACATATGGCGCTGTTGGGTTTAAAACTCTACCACCAATTTTATGGTAACGTATTATCTAAAGTGCAATGTTCTCTGGCACATGGATATATCCACAGCCGTAAAGATGAGTGCTCAGCTCCCAAAAAAGCTTTTAATTTTTCATTACCTCCTTAGGACACTACCTGGCTAGAGCTAGACATTTAAAATCCCATATGATCATCCAGCTCCTCGGAGATATTAGCTCTTATGTTTCCAGCAGAATCGACAGGATGATAGTTGGCTGTTGAGAACGGGGGCAATTTAATACTGGAGTTGGTAGTCTGAAGCCCTCCTCCCCAGCTGTGTGACTTTGGGCAAGTTATTTAACCTCTGTAACACGGAGATGGCATGATTACATGGCTCTTGTGGTTACTGTAAGGATTCAAAGTGCCAATCACACAAAATGCTGGGAACAGAGCTTGCTTACAGTACTCAGTTGATGCCATGCCACTGCGATTTGCTTTGTAGACTCCAGAGAGTGAATCTTTACAAAGTTAAAGATGACATGTTAAAACGAGATCTACTTAAGTGGTCATGCTACATTTTTGATGCTTGCAATGGAGCTTTTGGTGAAACAAAACCATATGCCTGGATAGACCATGCGTCTAGGTCGACCATTTGCCTAAGAGACTATACCCCTAGAATCACTCGGCTAGATAGAACACACATCTAGACAGACCACACGCCTGGACAGACCACATGCCTCGACAGACCATACACCTAGATCCTAAAGGTTCATCCCACAGCTTGGCACACATGATGACTGAGATGGCAAATTATTGATCTCCAGCCAGAAGAGAGTTGATTCTGGAAACCGAAGAACAATGTTCTGATAGTACGTCCTGGAAAGCCCTTCTCAACTGGTAGCTCTGAGGATACAGTGGCTGTGCCAAGCTCGCACACCACAACATGGCCAGCACTTTGCACATTGTCACGTAGTAGGAAGTTAATAGATGCGAGACGGTTGGATGATTGAATGCAAGAGGCAAGGCCCTTTGAGTCATAACATTTTGGCGTTGGGAGGGGATGGCTGCTCACGATATCACAAATTTGGAACCTGAGGATAAATGACTTAACACGAACTCGGCAGTCAGCTATTTATTGAGCAAGGACCTAAGAGGTTGACTTGCAGATACATTCAAACAAGTCACTGCCTTCTGTAGTATTTTTCTAAGATGCATGATCAGAAATATCAGTCTCTTGAGATATTCATGGAGCAAAGAGTAGAAAGAACTGTTCTGTGGTCAAATAATTTGGGGAAATGCTGAATTAAACAGTTGGCCAGACGCAGTGACTTGTGTTTATCATCCTAGCTCTTTGGGAGGCTGAGGTGGGAGGATTGCTTGAGCCCAGGAGTTAGAGACCTTGTCTCTATTTTAAAAATCTAGCTAGCTGGGCTTGGTGGCAAACGTCTGTAGTCCCAGCTACTCAGGAGGCTGAGGCAGAAGAATCGCCTGAACTCAGGAGGTCGAGCCTGCGTTGAACTGTGATTGTGTCACTGCACTCCAGCCCGGACAGCAGAGTGAGCCTCTGACTAAAAAAAAAAAAAAAAAATTAAGCAGTCGATCTCCAAGGGAGAGATGGAGCACTGTTTGCAGCGTTTCTGAATAGAGTTTGATCATACAACCCCTTTTGAAGGGAGCATCTTTTGGGACTGATGATCTGTGAGGCACAGGGGCGACAACTGACCAGTTGGCTTCAACAAATGTTTATTAAGCACCAATACATGCAAGTATTATGATAGAAGCTTTATAAAAAGCTAAGGTGAGTAAGACACCAACAAGTTTCTGGCATCTTTAATGAGGGGGCGTAAGAGCAGTGGTGGAGGTGGGGAGGTGGAGTCTTAAGAAAAGGCACATATAACTTCGTCTTATGTCTGAATTTGATAAATGTCCCCAGAAAGCCTTAAATGAAATGCTGCCAGGGTTCCAAAGAGGGGAATCAGGCCAGACTTTCATGGAATGAGCAACATTTGAGATGAATCTGGAATGGCAAGCTCCTTTAGTGTCTGCTAGTTTTTATTTATCTGAAGATGTCTTCATTTTACTTTATTAAATATAGCTTTTCTGGACATGCAGCTGACACATCTTTCCCTTCAGCACCTTGGATATATTGTTCCTGTGTCTCCTTGTGTGTCCTGTGTTCTCAAGAAGTCTGCTGACATTACAACTCTCAGTCCTTTGTAGATTCTCTTTCTTTTCTCTCAGGCTACTTTTAAGATTTTCTCCTTGTCTTTGGTGTTGTCCAGTTTCTCTATAACATGTCCAAGGCATACACTTCCTTATGTTTTTCCTGCTAGGGATATACTGTACTTTTAAAATCTGTGGGCTTATGTTTTTTGAAATTAGTTCTGAAAAATTCTCAGCCACTATTGCTTCAAATGCTGTGTCTCCTCCACCTCTTCTACCCTCTCCTTCCAAAACTCTGATGAAAAGTGTATTAGAACTTTTTGTTCTATCTTCCATATCTTTAACCTTCTCTTCCATATTTTCTGTTTGCTTCATTTCCTGTGCCACATTCTGGATTAAAAAAAAAAAAATCTCCAATTCTTGAATTATCTCTTCATATATTTAGCATGTTCATTAAACATTTACTTTCAACGATTTTATTTTTGGAAGCTCTTTTTTATTCTGTTTCAGATTTATCCCTGAGGGTCTATTGTTGCTTGCTTATCTATGGGATCCCACCCCTTATGTCTTTGATTGTTTATAGTTAACTGTTCTTGGTGAGGAGAGCAGCAAACCATGGTGGTGAAGGTGCAGACTCTGAAACCAAACAGCCTGAACCCAGACAGTAGCATTTAAGAGGCATTGCCCAGGACAAATTACTTAATTTCTCTGTGCTTTGGCTTTCGCATCTATATAATAGGGATAATCATCATTCTTGCTTTGTAGAGCCGTTATGAGAATTAAAAAGTTAAAATTGGAAAAAAATCCTTACAATAATGCCTAGCATATAATAATGGCTTTATCTACTTTTGTAAATTAAAAAATAACCTATATCTGAGAATTCCAATAGTTAAAGTCCTTGTGGTCTAGACTGCATGCTTGTTTTTCACTGACCCTATCTCTCTGTGACTGGTCTCCTTCTGTGCTTGGTGGTCTGTGATTTGAATGCAACTTTGGTGAATCTTACTGGCTTTCCACTGTGAGAATTTGCTCTGGCTTCTGTTGGGGAGTGAGGGATTTACCAACCTGAGATCCCATCTTTAGCCCTATTGGCGTGTCCACACCTAATGCAGAAGTTTCCAGATCTTGACCTCCCTACCTTCTTGTTGTGACAGGCTTCCTATAGTGCCACTAATGGCACCAGCTCTCAGGGCAACATGATGTTCATATTTTCTTAGCACTTGTGGCTCCCAGGTCTGGTTTCAATTTACTTTTTGGGAGAAGGGACTGCCCTGGGTTCAAGCAATCTTCCTGCTTCAGCCTTCTGAGTAGTTGGGACTACAGGTGTTCACCACCATGCCCAGCTAATTTTAGTATTTTTGGGGGGTAGAGACGGGGTCTTGCTGTGTTGCTGGTCTTGAACTCCTGACCTTAAGTGATCCTCCCATCTTAGCCTCCCAACGTGCTGGGAAAACCTTTGTTCTTCTAAGCCACGGAGGTTTTGAGGATGTCTGCTGCTGCAACATAAGGATGCCTATCCCACCGATACAAAGCAGGGGGTTGCCTCTGGCAGTGTTGATAACTCCCTACTCTTCCACCTCAGCCTCCCAAGAAGCTAGGACTATAGGTGCGCACCACCACGCCTGGCTAATTTTTTTTTTTTTGGTAGAGACAAGGTCTTGTTATGTTACCCAGGCTGGTCTTGAACTCCTGGCCTCAAGTGATCCTCTCGCCTCAGTCTCCCAAAGTGCTGGGATTGCAGGCATGAACCACCACGCCTGGCCACTGCTCACTTTTAACTGATCAAAGTAAGTCAAGGGTCAATACCAAACTCCGAGAGGGTGGCAGTATATGACCTGGGGATACCAGTGAACCCCAGTGGTGAGGACTATATATTTTTTAACCCTAGCATTATAGACACTTTTGTGTTTTTATATTGAATTGGTAACTATATATATTTATATACACATATTTTTAATATTTATTTTTAAAAGCTATGTTATGGAACTCTCAAACATATAAAACACAAAATAATAGCATAATAATAACGGTCATCACTATGAACTTAAATATCTTCAGGAATCCAGATAGGAGGATTTGAACACATTTTATCATGAAACACAGAGGGTGCCAAAAAATGTATACACATTTTAAGAAAGGAAAAAACTGGGCTGGGCACGGTGGTTCGAGCCTGCAATCTCAGCACTTTGGGAGGTCAAAGCAAGAGAATTGCCTGAGCATGCGGGTTGAAGACTAGCCTGGGCAAGTTGGTGAGACCTCATCTCTACAATAACATTTTAAAAGTCAGCCGGGCGTGGTAGCACGGGTCTGTAGTTCCAGCTACTTGGAAGGCTGAGGCAGAAGGATCGCTGGGGCCCAGCAGGTCGAGGCTGGGGTGGCTGTGACCGTGCCACGGCACTCCAGCCTGGGCGACGGAGTGAGATTTCAACTCAAAAAAAAAAAAAAGAAAGGAAAAAATATTAAAATTGTCATGCTCAGTATATACTGATCCCAAAAGATGAGTACAAGTCACGTTTGACTTCTGCAATGACAAGAGGTGCTCAAGGTGGTTCCCATCAGCGTTGTGATGACGGTGCACGACTGCAGGACCACACGCCCCAAGCTGATCACGCATGCGTGCAGTTGTTAGACGTGTTGGAGGCTCCGTTGCAATTCATGCCTCCAGGGTCATCGTACTTCTGCCACTTCTCAAATTTCAAATACTACCGCACAATGGTCTTGCGCTCCTCGAACAACTGCGCTTCCACCATTTCCTTTGAGTGTCCTGCCTGTTGCATGGTGTCGCTGCATCTGACGAACGCCATCCTTTGAGCGAACGCCATACTACACCTTGCTGCTGTAATTCATTTCAGCTTTGAAAAGTCAAACGTAGATAACATCGCTTAAAATGTTCCTGCATTTTTTTTGAAACTCTGGTATTTTAAAAATACTAAATTTAGAATGTTGAGGGATTTTTCACTGTGAAGGTAGTCTATGCTTATCATTCAGATTTTTAAATCTAGGAAAAAAGTAAAGCCTGACTCGAGTTGTCACAGATGGTTATCCCAAAGGAAAGGCAGAGACAGTGAGTGTGCAGAATGTCTGCAGACAAGCAGGGACTCTGTCTTGCCAGCGCAGGGGGAACTCATGACACATGAGGACAGAAAGCTAAATGGTTCCCGTGCTGTGGAGGGCTCCAAGTGCCAGGTAGAACTTTTTTCTGCAGGGAATACAAAGCTGTTGACAGATCCTCAGCAGAAAAGTAACACAAATTCAATCCACCCTGAATGGAGTCCCTACCACCTACCGGGCCCTGAGTTAGGCCCTGGGGATGTAAAAATGCATAAAACACGCCCCTGCCTTCACGTAGCTTCCTGCCTAGGGACATTACTGAAAATGTCCCCAGAAAGGTGAATCCAGACCACTGTGGGAGAGTCCAGACAGCAGTGTGAAGAGACCAAGGAGGAGGCTATGGCACGGGTCCAGGCAACAGCTCGGGAGGGCCAGAGCGGAGGACTAGCGGCAGAGACAGAAGGAAGGCATGAACTGAAAGGCCTTATGGAGGCTGAGTTTGCAGAATGTTCCAATTGCCCAGGTAAGAGGAGCAAGGGAAGGAAAAACCCAGGGACTGTACGAAGGTCGTAAACACAAAAGACAAGGAGGGGTAATACCCCTGATCAATACAGAAATCTCAGCAAGAGCGCCTGGCTTGGGGCGAAGATGACAGCTTTGGTTGTATGACATTAAACTTGGGAGTCTGTGAGGACTGCCATCCCTTGGCATCCACAGGGCATTGAAGCTGGGCTCTGCCACGGATGCTGAAACCACAGAGGCTTACGTCTTCTCTGTAAAATGGGGAGATACTCACATATAATCTACACACATCCTCCTGGATACTTTAAGTCATCTCTAGATTGCTCGTAATACCTACTGCCATGTAAATAGTAGCTATGCTGTATTGTGTATTTGCATTATTTTTATTGTTCTGCTATTTTAAAATAATTTTTATTGATTTGTTTGTTTATCTTTTGAGTGGAATCTCACTCTGTCTGCCAGGCTGAAGTGCAGTGGCACACTCATGGCCACCGCAGCCTCGACTTGCTGGGCTCAGGCAACACTTCCGCCTCAGCTTTCCAAGGAGCTGAAACCACAGGCATGCACCACCATGCCTGGCTAATTATTTGATTTACCAAAGAGATGAGGTCTCACCAAGTTGTCGAGGCTGGTCTTGAACCCCTGGACTCAGGCAATCCTCTTGCCTCAGCTACCAAAGTGCTGGGATTACAGGCTTGAGCCACTGCGCCTGGCTATTTTTTATTTTTTCGAGACAGGGTCTCATTCTGTGGCCCAGGATGGAGTGCAGTGCACAATCATGGCTCATCGCACTGCAGCCTTGACCTCCTGGGCTCAGGTGATCCTTCTGCCTCAGCCTCCTGAGTGGCTGGGACTATAGGCATGTACCAGCATGACCTGCTAATTTTTCTGTTTTGTGTAGAGACGGGGTTTTGCTATGTTGCCTAGGCTGGCCTCGAACTCCTGGGCTCAAGCAATCCTCCCTTCTCAACCTCCCCAAGTGCTGAGATTTTAGTGTTGTTTTCTATTGTCACGGGAGGTATAGGATGTCTTCTGCAAACAAGGAGGTGACTTGGATGGTCCCTAGGCAGGTTTGGGATTCAGTCTGCTCAGGGGTCTGGCTGTTTCAGTGTCTCCGGACTGTATCGTTTCGGAGTGGGCAGGTATCCACTGTATAGTGGCTAATATCTGAATATCAGCCCTCTTCAGGTCTCCTCCGGGAGAGGACAAGTCTCTTGTGGGTCTTCAGAAGACATAGGTCACTTGGCTTTTCAGAAGCAGAAGAATCACAGGAATTCACTCACAGCATCCATTTATCCTGATTATAAATACTCTCTTGCTGGGCTTGGTGGTTTGTGCCCATAATCCCAGCACTTTGGGAGGCAGAGGTAAGAGGATTGCTTGAGCCCAGGAGTTTGAGACTAGCCTGGGCAACTTGGCAAGACCTCATCTCTACAATAAATAAATTTTAAAAAATTAACTGGGAGTGATATTGCGTCTGTAGTCCCAGCTACTTGGGAGGCTGAGGTGGAAGGATCATCTGAGTCCAGGAGGTCAAAGCTGCGGTGAGCTGTGAGCATGCTACTGCACTCCAGGCTGAGTGACAGAGTGAGACTCTGAACCATCAAATAATAATAATTTTAAAGATACTCCTGCTGATTCCAGGAGAGAAAACTGACTCCCTATCACTGGCTCTGTGCCTCGATTTCCCATTTCCTAACTTCCTGCACACCTTCTGTTTATTTTTTTTTTACTTTACTGGAAAGTAATATTTTCCCAGGCTTCCAAACACGTGGACACCTTCCCCATCGATGTAGAAAATAAGAATAGGAGATTGAACCCAGTTTCTGTTTTTTCTTTAAGTCAGGATCTCACTCGGTCACTTAGACTGGAGTGCAGAGGCATGCTCACGGCCACTGCAGCCTCTGTCTTCTGGGTTCAGGCGATCCTCCTGCCTCAGCCTCTCAAGTAGCTGGGACTACAGGCACATGCCATCATGCCTGGCTAATTGTTTTTTTTTTATTTGTAGAGACGAGGTCTTGCTATGTTGCCCAGGCTGGTCTCGAACTCCTGGGCTCAAGCGATCCTCCTGCCTCGGCCTCCCAGAGTGCTGGGATGACAAGCGTGAGCCATCACGCCCCACCTTGAACTCAGAGCTTCTAGGCTGTCTCTTGGTACCTCACTGTTCCTCCTCCTGCTAAACGCAGGCCATACTGCTGAACTGAGACTCGGCCAAGTGGCCACGGGGTCCAGGGGTTCTCTCCTCTCTCCACACTTTCATCACTCCCATTTTCTCTGCCTGCAAAGGCTTCTCTGCACCCCCTCCCCTGGTGAGCTTCTACCCACCCCTCGATACCCCAACCCACAATAGTTCTGCTTCTATAACACTTGGCCAGGTGAACTCATCCCTTTGTGACATAGCTGTGACTCCCACATCTGCTTCTTGCCAGCACTCCTGAGGGCGGGCAGTGGGCTTGGCTCCCTTGTCCCACCACCCAGCACATCTGGAAAGAAGCCAGCTGTGCTAGAAATGGGCGCCATGTCTTGGGAACCACCGAGCCCAGCCCCAGGGCACAGCTAAGTGATCCAGGCATGCCCATGTGACCCCTGAGGAACAAGTCAAATTTCCTCACAAAATTTCGAAGTGGGAATCGTGGGACCAGGGGTAAAACGTGCGGCCACTGGAAGGTCATATGGAGTGGTCACAGGAGACACGGGCGTGGTGTGGGAGTCTGCTTGAGAGGGGACCCAGGAAGCATGAGGGAGGGAGGGAAAGGGAGACAGAGAAAGGACAAAAGCTGGCAATGGTGCACTGACACAGGTGACCGCCCGAGGAAACTGAGGCTTGATCCCTCTTGAGAGCCTCTGAGAAACCATGGGGATACAGCGCTGCCCCACTGGGGACAGGAAGACGGGCGTTTGCCCAGGGACTCCCATCCCCCCCTGGTGTGGCTGACCCTGCCAGCGACCTCCGGCTCGGGGCGCAGCAGGAAGCCGCAGAAAGGCAGAGCTGGGTGTTCGCGTGGGGAGTGCCAGTCTGGAAACTGTCTATCCCCTTGCAGGTGGCCTCCGAGAGGGGCCGGAGAAGCCGGGCAGGACGTCCCAACCCCGGCGGCAGGAACCCACCGGAACTCAAAGCCCAAGCAGCCCAGGGCAGGGGTGGCAGGACTCGGGAGCGGAGGAGGCTGGCCCGTCGGGAGGCAGGTGGGGCCGAGAAGCAGAAGGGACACACGGCACAGCCACAGAGATGGAACAGAGGTCTGGCCGTCACACCCACGGCTTCAGCAGCCGTGGGAACCCACCCGGTGCGGCCACCGTGGAGCTGTGACCCCGGACCTGTTCACCGGCGGGCCCCTTCCATTCTCCCGCGACTTGTCCCTGTGCCCGTCCTTGCAGTTGCCGGCCAGTCCTTCCCAGCTGCCCCGCAGGAAGCCCTGCCCGTGCCAAAGCCGCCCACCCACCCTGAGCGCCTCCCCGCTGGACCCTCCGCTCCTTCGTCCAGTGCCCTGGAGGACCTGGAGCCCCGGAAAAGCTGCACCCAACTCCCGGCGTGAGACTCTCCTCCTTATTTCTCTGTAGTAATAGGCCCTGTGTCAGTGCCCATAAGCCTTGGGCACTAGGCTGGGTCAAAGCTGCCAGATGCAGAAGTGATGGCAGAGAGGGAGGCCAGGGCAGAGAGGGGAGGTCAGGGCAGAATGAACCAAACACATGGTAGGGTGCGTTCGACTCCGCCGTGTGGTAAAGTGCTGAGCTCATTGGCTGAAAGCATCGCATGACTGTGTGTTACTGCTCATTGGCTGAGAGTGGTCAGTGTGGTTTCTTTGTTCTAGCCCTCATTGGCTGAGAATAGTGCCATTTCTCTGCTCTAGCCCTCATTGGCCGAGAGCCGTCAGGGCTGTTTCTTTGCTCTACCTCTCACTGGCTGAAAGCCAACAACAGTGCTCAGAAGCTGTGGAAAAACTGCAGGATTTTTATTTTGGAAAAGATTTCAGATACAAATGGTGCTGTAGTGAATTGGTATTGAGGAGGTTAATATGGAATATTAAAGTTATTTCTTTAGAAGTATTCTCTTTACTTAAATTAGCTTGCAAAGCTTTCTTCTGTTCCTTGTAGCCAGACGATCCTATGCAAAATGGTATGCCGTGTGTGTGTGTGTGTGTGTGTGTGTGTGTGTGTGTGTGTAGATAGATAGATAGAGAGAGAGAGAGAGAGAGAGAGAGAGATAGTTTACTCATGATGGTAGTCTGTTTCAACAAATACCTTCAGAGAAACTTCTAGAATAATGTTTGACCCCACGTCTGGGCACTGTGGCCTAGCCAAATTGACACATAAAATGAACCATCACACCACCCATCTCTGCTCCGGGACAGTGAGGGCCTGGAGGACGGTGCTCAAAGGATTCTGCAGTCACGTGTAGACGCAACAGGAAAGAACACCCCTGGGAACCAGGATGCTTGCTCGAGCAGAGAAGGGCGGGGTGGGGGTGGGGGTGCCATGTCACAGTCATGCTGTCCCTGCAATGGGAGGTTGGTTTGTGTTCACTGAATGAATGAACAAGTGATAAGTCTTGTCCATTTTCCTGTCAAATTTAGGACCAGCCTTGGTTCAAGCTGGGTTCGATGGGATTGTTTGGCCTTAACCAGGTGGGCTGAGCCCATCTTCCACACACAGGCACAAGAGTGCTCCCAGCAAGCTGCCAAGGGCAGCCCCAAACTGGAAATCACCTGGATGTCCATACACAGTGCACGGAGAAATGAGAAATACTGTGTGACTGTTACATGCAGGATTGTTGCATGGGTGTTTCTTGCCGATGCAAGGTTGAGCAACACAAGCCAGACACAAACCATTCCATTTCTATAAAGTTCAAAAACGGACACAATTAAACCAAGGTCTACATACATCTCCAGGAGCACAGGGAAGCTTTGGGGGGAGTCGGCCATGTTATACTTCCTAACATGGGTGTTAACTTCATGACAGCTTGTTCAGCTGCATTTTTCTGTATAAATGTTACACTTCCCAATCACACATTTTCCTCCAAGGTCTCCTTACAGCAATTCCCGAGGAAAGCAAAAGCACAGGAAAGCTCACAGGCCACTGACCCATTCCCGTGAGCTTTGGGCCAAAGTGGCCGGTGTGTCCATGCTTTGGCCTTCCTCTTTCCTCGTGTCCCCTTCGGACCTGTTTCTGTTTTTCCTCCTCCCCTAGAACAAATGTCTTCATTTTAGTCCAACGACTAGATTTACAATGTAACCAGTGTAACAGTTCAAAGTCCTAAAATTCATCCTCTGTAGGACTTGCAAAGCAGCTGCAGAGAAGATGAATGTCACTCGTGGGATCAAAAGCCTAGAAGGTTTTCGGGGAAAAGTTCAGTAGTGTGTGCTTGCAAGGCCTGCTTTTAGCCGAAGGCCCCCGTGAGAGGACAGAGTGTCGTCTGTCTCATGGTGGGCTGGGAGTGCCTGGAACAAGTGGGCTCCAGAGCCCCCCCCCCTCCCCACCCGCACTGCATTCTTGTTCAGAGATCCTGGCACCAAAGGCCGGCTCTCACCTCCCAGGATCCCGGGCTTAAATGCAGAGTCCGGCTTCAAGGGGGTTAGAGAAAACGCAGAGCGGTTTCAAGGGCAGGTGCTGGAGGTTGGCTTTCGCCTCTTTTCATAGCTTTTAATGCTTAGAAAGCGCAGTTAAATAGGCTTTCTTCCCTTCCTCCCTCCCCCACCCCCCTCTGTCTGAAGAATAACACATGTCACATGGAAGCCTGAAAACCCAAGAAGAAACACGCAACGCTCCAAGCGCCTCGCGTCGGCCGGCGGCTGCCGAGCCCGGCTTGGGCTGGGCCGTGTACACTTCTCTGGCGCAAGCATTTCTCTACAGCGGGGTCATTTTATAGACCCATTAAACCTGCATTTTCTCTCGGGCTCCTCTCCCCGGCTCCCCTCAACCCCGCTCTAGTCACACACTCTAAAAACCCCCTTAAGCCCCAGAAATAAATCTGCCCAAACTGCCAAGCGTTCAATCAGGCTTTTACTGTATCTCTTTGCAATTAGAATAAATTTACTGCTTGGAGAGATGGGGGAAATCTACAAGGTACTCCTTGGATAAATACACCGCAGCGAGAAAAGTCGGGGCTCTGTCAAATTATCTCTGTGAATTCAACAAGCATCAAGGTCACGGGCGCGCTACATACCAGGGAGCGCTAATTGATGGCCCTACAGCTGGCGGTACCACTCGGCCGCGCCGCTCAGCGCCCGCTCCACATTCTCTCTGTCGGAGCACCGTTCTTGGACCAAATCCCATCTCTTTTTTCCTCCCGGCACAAAAAGTACATGAGTCTGTCCTGGAAGGATGCCAGCCTTCGGAGAACCAAGGAAAGTGTTGTTTCTTAGCTATTTTTATCTCCCTTTTAAAGAAAGGACATGCTATCACCTCTGGGTTACTCGTTGCCAGCATGCAGGCCGTGGTCTGAGGTCACCGTCCTGGCACCGCGTCGATGGGGAGATGTCACTGTAGGCCCCAAATGTCCCCCAGAGGGCTGAGAGGGACACTGGTGTCTTCTCCTCAAGCTAAAGCAGAACTCACCCGAGAAGATGCACCCAGCTTTCCTGGCCACACGGTCTGCATTTCAGGTCAGGAGGAAGGCAAACTGAAATGTGATCAGAATGTGCTCTGCATCTCTGAGCTGCAGAGGGAGAGGGAAGGAAACAGGGGAGAGAGGAGAGAGAGAGTCCGGCAGAGGAAGACAGACGTGCTTCCGGGGTCGGGGTGGTCTGTGCATTCAGCCCTGCTGGGAAGTTTCCACTGTGACCGTGCACGGAACCCACTAGCACACTCGGCTGGGATGCGGGCAGCTATCGTAAATGACGACGCAGTTCCAGAGTGGAAGTACGACCCAAGTATCAACAGGGGCCTGCCCTGCACGGCCTCAGGACTGCATTTAGGCACATATATCAGAGTCAGAAAGATCTGGGTGCAAGTCCTGCTCATCCACTAAGTAGCTGTGACACCGGGCATTCTACTTGGCCGTCTACATTTCAACTTGCTCATCGTAAAATAGGGCTGGTAGGAGTCTGCCTCCAGGCTGTTGAGAGCCTCGGATGAGACACGGCATGGAATACCTTGGGCACAGCGTTGGCACATGGGTTGTCTTGATAAGGGTTCACTGTTGTAACTGGGGTTGTTCTAACCGGCGAATCAGGGAAAGTGTTTGCCCCTCCAAGCAGGTGAAGGCAGCTTCAGAAGGACATTTTCCGAAGCAGTGGGAACAGCCCCACCCGCCTCTTGCCCGGGCCTTGATTCTTGTTGTATTTGGAAGCTTGCTTTCCTTCGCTGTTGCCCAGTGGAGTGATTGGGCTTTCTTCCACACAGTGACAGGCATGCAGATCTCGCCCAGAAATCACAGGGGAAGTCCCGAGCCTGCTTCTTGAAGGAATTCTCCAGGTAGTCATTAGCCGTGAACTCAGACCGGCCTGGGGAAGGCTGCCCTGGCTTGCCCTAAGCCAGGAGGGCCATCCTCCTTGGGGTAGATTCCTATACCAAGAAGGCCAGCTTCACTGACCCCTTTTTGAAGGAAGGAAGAATGTTTTGAAACATTGGAAGTGTTTTTCATGCCAACTTCCAAACTGTAAAGTGATATCTGGGCCTTTTAGAAGACTTGGGAAATGTTCTAATATTAAGGAATATGGATTTAAAGGAAGCCTGGGGGATTAGCGTTTTCCTCCTCTTTGAAGCATTCGAAACAGCTTTCATCTGCTTTCAAGCCGCTATCCAATTCGGCATGGCGTTCCGGTAAAGCGTTGTTGTCTTCTCCGTGGAATTGATACTTTGTGCCTCTTTTATAACCCATTTGGAGAAATATTTAGGGTATAAAAGAATCTTGAATGCGAAGAAGAAGACCATTCAGAATGGAGAGATGTCTTCCAAAAGGCTTAAGAGACACTTAAGTTTTGTCTGGCATATAAGCAAGCTCAACAAAGATACACGAGTCTAGTTGTACACAGTTACAATGCTAGGACTGTTCACCGACGTCCTGGATATTGGTCCTTTATCACATATACGGTGCTTTACAATGTGCAAAACAACAACAACAACAACAACTAAACAGCACTCTCATGTAATGGCGGGTAATAGTATTACACTGCTCATGTGATAGCTGTATCTGGGAGACAGATTTTTATTTTACCGACAAAGACATTGGGGCTTAGGAAGTATAAACACAAATTTTTGCCTAAAGAAAAAAATGCAATATAGGGACAAGATCTTACACCTGGGACCCTGAGTTTTGGTCCCAATACCTTTTCCACTTCATCACATCACCTTTCACCTGCCATGTGATCAGGCAGACCTGATCAACCCTGGTGCCTCAGTTTCCCAGCCT
Organism: Tarsius wallacei; assembly: GCA_963574415.1. Taxonomy (NCBI): domain Eukaryota; kingdom Metazoa; phylum Chordata; class Mammalia; order Primates; family Tarsiidae; genus Tarsius; species Tarsius wallacei. The sequence continues at coordinate 25,170 of CAUYQG010052386.1, forward strand.
GTGAGATTAGAATAATACCTCTCTGGCTTCCTTTCGAGGGCTGGTAGATTCATTTTCCAGGGCAAGTGTGAGCGAGATTTCTGGGAACAGTGTGTGATGAACCTGAATGAAAGACACCCTGCAAAGGCCAACACGATACTGCAACACCTGTCTGCCAGGAGTGTTTCCGAGAGTTCTGCGGAGATGATCTGAGATGACAGTGTTTGCAGAAAGCACTGCTGGATAGTTTCAAAACTAGCAGGTGGCCTGCAAGCCACAAGCAACTGTGACTAGCTCATCACCCCAGGGGAGGGGGGGCGGTGCACCTGGGGAGGGGCAGATTGGAAGAAGGGTACACACCCATCTGTCCGCCAGTCTGGGGCCTTAATTCCTCAGAGCTAAAAAAAAAAGGTAAGTGTATCATCAACATGAAGGATGAAAGCCATAGTCATGCGACTCACAACCTGTAGTCTGGGAATGTCTAGAATAACAAGTATCCATGTCTCCTCTCAGGGCTTACGTATTTATTACAGGAGAATCTATCCATTGTCAAAACAGCTGATGAATTAGATAGGAGTAAGTTCCGATGTTCTAGTCCTGTAGGATGACGATAGTTGACAATAACATATAGACGCAGATAGCTATAAGGAGGATATTGAAAGTTCTCAATACAAA
>CAUYQG010052387.1:0-31382 GCA_963574415.1 Tarsius wallacei
TCTACCTGCTGGGCTCTGGGGATCCTTCCACCTCAGCCTTTCAAGTAGCTGTAACTACAGGCGTGCGCTACCACGCCCGGCTAATTTTTTATTTATTGTAGAGATGAGGTCTCGCCAAGTTGCCCAGGTGGGTCTCGAACCCATGGGCTCGGGCAATCCACTCACCTCAGCCTCCCAAGGCGCGGGATTACAGGCTGAGCCACTGAGCCCGGCTTCTACTCCCAATTTCTATGGATGAGTTTTTCTTTTTTCCTCTCTGCTGACTAGTAGGAGATAAATAACACTGTATTCAGTTCAATTCCACTTTATAAGTCTTCTGTAGGACTTCTTTAGGGAACTTCACACAATGGTATAGACTCCATTGTGATACAAAATAAGCTACATTTGCAACAGCCAAAAATTGCTTTGCGTAGTAAAGCGTGACTTTAATAAGCTTTAAAAGTTGCAATTGCATAATTTACAATGGACATTTTCTAATAGGACCATTTCTATAGCTAACACCCTGGCAAAATTTTTAAAGCCTAATTTTCATTGAAGAAATTACTTTCCTTTTTGCAAATGGCCCATAAATGAGAAAAAGCGTGCATATCAATTACTTGACACTGGAGACACAGTATTGGTTTACAAAATGAATTTTACAAGGGGAAGGCATAGGAAGAGAGAAAAAAACACTTTAAGTAAATTACACATCGTGCCTGCCTAAAAAGTGTCTTGGCCTCAGCAAGAAGCCAGCCTCATATTCCAAGGCAACTCACCTCTCATGCTCTTTCCACAGCTGCTTGCTCAGTTTCACCTGACATCTAGTCCCACCTCACCTACGTATCCATCTACCTAATTGAGGCACAGCTTATACTAGTGAAAACGGACACGGAGGTGTCACTTAGAAAAAGCAACATCATTCGAAGAGCTGTAGACTGCGTGCCGTTTATAAGGACGTTCAACCAAGCCAAAAGCAAAATCATCTGCCTTGCACAGAAAGTCTGAGCCCCGCCAGGCCTAGCTGTGACACAAATAGGGTGACAAAGTGAACAGGGAGAAGAGAACAAAAACACACACACACCCCCCCCCCCGCCCCATTCTCCCGGACAGGAAGTGAGAGCCTCTCCGTCCCCTCTGAAAGCATCATCAGTTTGCTTCCCAAGCTCGTTTCAATACAGTGGAATCCCCCAAGTAAAATTCTAAGCAACCTGAAAAAAGAGAAGATTCTGGACAGTTATGAGAACCCAGAAATCGTCATTTCTTGGCAGGTTCTGACTTTTTGAGTGACTTGTTTTCCCCTGCCCTGCATTATACCATGCTTATTATAGATTCAAACGGAAAAAATACATTGATGCTGAGGCCACACATCAATAAATCAGTCCTTGCTGGACAAGACACAGACAAATGAGTGGCGCAGAATGGAAGGAACAGCTGCCCGGAAGGGGCTGCAACCTGGCCCCACTCCCTCCCCCACACATTCTATGACAGTAAAACCCCCAAGTCTTGTTTCCATATTTTTAAAAATTGATTTTTTTTAGAAGTATCTACTCTATCTGTATCAGGCCTGTTTTTTCTACCTGAAATTGACATCAAATGAGTTTATGATACAAAAGAATTCTGCAAATTGTCAGAGTCTCCCTGTGGTTAGCTAGGGCCTTTTGATTGCTCGGGCCAATAGAATGGGTAGAAAGGTATTTTCATGTGAGAATGACATGAATTTGTAAGAGCCAGGGAGTGGTCTATTATGGGTTGAATTGTGTTCCCCCAGCCTCCACAAAATTCACCATTAATAGAAACAAGGGTTAAAGGCCTCCCTTAGTCCATTTATGCTGCTAATACTGGAGACTGGATAATTTATGAAGAACAGAAATTTAGCTCTGGAGGCTGGGAAGTCCAAGATCAAGGTGCCAGCATCTTGGGAGGGCCTTTACTATATAAGAATGAGCACCACTCATTGTTTATGTCTTGTCCAGCAAGGATTGATTTATTTATGTGTGGCCTCAGCATCAACATATTTCTTCTGGCTGAATCTATAATATGCATGGTGTAATGCAGAGCAGAGAAAAACCTGACTTTCAAAAGGCCAGAACCTGCCAAGAAATGACCATTTCTGGGTTCTCATAACCGTCCAGAATCTTCTCTTTTTTCAAATTGTTTAGAATTTGACTTGGGGGATTCCATTGTATTGAAACAAGCTTGGGAAGCATACTTATAGCATTTGAGGAAGGCCCTCCCATGGCAGGAGGCAGAAGAGCAAGAGAAGACAAACTACCCCCATGAAACCCCTTTCTAAGGGCACTTAATCCCACTTAAAAGGAAGGCGCCCTCATGATCTAATCATCTCTTAATACCATCACCTTGACCATACCTGAATTTTAGAAGGAGCACATTCCAACCATAACAAGGACCAATATAGTGAAGGTGACAGAGCTGAAGATAGGATGGGGAGAAGAAGCCAAAAGAGAGCAGAGCTCACAAATTGCAGCTGGCACTTAGAGAGAGGCCTGAGTTTTGAGGCCACCCTTGGGAAGAGCAGAGTAGGTGAAATTCCATGTGGAATAAGACAGAGTTGGTAAAAACGGGCACAAGCCTAGAAATGCCTTCCTGCTATCACCATACCCTAAACTGGGGCTGGGACACCATCTCGAGTTCCTCCTGTTCAAAGACAAACCCTCCAAGTAGTAGTGATAGCCCATTGACAACGCTTCTTTCATTCCCTATCAGAAAGCAGGCCCCATAGGGAATGGGAAGGAAGGGAATAATGCAGTCATAAGATATATTTAGGGTGCATCTTCAGTGAATCCTAAAATAACAGGGCATGGATGCTTCCACCAAATTCTCAGAAAGATCCATGATCCTTAGCTGAGCGTGATGGCACATGCCTGTACTTCCAGCTACTTGGAAGGCTGAAGTAGAAGGATCGCCTAAGCCCAGCAGGTCAAGACTTCGGTGGCCATGAGCATGCCACTGCCCTCCAGCCTGGGTGACAGAGTGAGACTCCAACTAAAAAAAAAAAAAAAAATCCATGACCCCAAAACAACTATTATAACAATTTTCAAATAATATTTCCTGTGTCTAGCATATCATTGGTTCTCAAAGAATTTCTACTAGTTAGGTGAATTTATCCAGATTTATTGATAGTTACACAAACAACTGTCTAGCATTCAGGTCTGAGTTGGTTTGTCTAGTCTCACAGGGGGTGGAATCTCCAGGATTCATAGTCAAGAATGGACATAGATGAAGCAGGCCTGAACAGGAAGGAGACCCCTCCCCCCAGCACAGGTGGGCAAAGTGGTGATGAGAGGCAGGGACCCCACTGTAGGAACCGAGAGGCCATGTAGTCCGGTAGGCACAACACGTAGCCCAAGTCATGGTAGGTGGGCAATGAGGCAACCATCTCAGTGGGTGATGGAGCCCAGGAAGAACACTCTGCCGAGCATCTGTGAGCAAGTCACAGACCTCCAGTGACAAAAGCTGGGTGGAAGGCACACATCAGTGCCAGGAAAGACCAACAGACAGGATGGTGCTGGGATACCCAGGATGCTGGCTGATTATAAGGCGAGGACTCAAGGACAGTATAATCAGCAAAAAATATCAAGCTCCAGTACTGAGATTCAGGAACAAGGCAGAATTCCAAATAGCCAACTGGGCAGCCTTTTAGACTGAGCTTCAGAACAGAGAACTCCAGAAGACCAAGCTCATGTGCCTCTGACCCAGTCAGACTGGTCCTGGGGACAGGGAACATATAGGGCTAGACCAGCAGGAGGAAGATGGTGGTTCCAAGTCCTGGGAAATAAGAGATTTCAGGATCTTAGAAGTGTGCCAGGGCCTGATACACAAAACCAACAGCCTTAGGGTTGTTTTCTTCTATATAATAAAAAAGGATGTTAAAAAAAGTCAAATGATTAAAAACACACACACAAAGACAAAAGCTAACCCATATTTCTTCCCCTAAGTGATATCCATTATTAACACTCTGGTATGTAAACTTCCAGATTTTTCTTATGCATATATATGTACACACACACACACACACACACACACACACACACACGTATTTGTGAGCTTTACATATATCTATATGCAAATTTTACCCCAAAAAAATATATGAACAGACTTTTTCATGACTAGCTTTTTACACTTAGCAATATATACTGCATACTTTCCCATTTCAATAAATATAGATCAATATCATTATTGTAAATATCTGGTATAGCATTTATCTTATACATTTGCCACAATGTGCATTATAAATCCCCCATTTCTGGACATTAAATCCTCTTCTACTTTTTTGAATTCATAAATGGTACTGCAGCAAATATCCTTGTCTGTTCTTTCCTCAACCTAAGTTCTTAAAAGTGAAACAATCAGATCTAAGCCCATTTTTAGTCATTACGTATTGCCAAAGTCAACTCATTGGCAGCTTGTATCCTCATGAATATGTATGAGAGGTCCAGGATTCTCTCAACATCTTAAACACCTCAAGGGCATCTATCATGTGGAACGCTATTTGTTTACACCATTCCTAAGAGGTCTCAGGCCACTTTCAGCATGTGACCCCCCACCCAGTAAAATCTCAATGTGACAGACTTGCAAATTACCAGAGTGCAGACCTCAAGAACCAAACAAATCATATCTTCTTGGGAAAATTTATATGTGTTTACACATAGAGTTAACAATTCTTTTCTAATTTGTACTTCCATATTAAAATCTTTTTTTAGTAATTTGTACTATTCTATTTGAATATGGCTTTTGTTTTTCACAATTCATACCAGTGGGCCACCAAATAAATCTAATGGCATGAGAAAAAACTGCTTTACAAAAAAAATTTAATATGACCCTCATTACTTGTATTTGATTCCATTTAAGCAGAATTAACAGTCCCAGCCTTGTGCAAACAGAGTCTCTGAATCTTGGTTATAAGGAGAAGCCATGTGGCTGCATTGTGCATAGAACTGCTATGCACACTGCACATAGACATAACCTATAATCAAGGATGGTGCCATCTAGCACATAAGCACAATTATGGGGGGAGTGCACATAGCTCCTTCATACAGGAATATCTAACTAATTTGAATTTTAGAGAAGAGAAGAAAACACTTGGAGAAAAAGAAACACTGTACATTTATTTAGACTTTCAAAAAATATTTTATAAGGTTTGTGTGTTATTGACAGAAATGTTCTTGTTACAAATGGGACATTGGGTAAGAACTGGGGAAAACAGGGATAGAAGAATGCAGACTGAATAAAGAAGTACATCATAAATTCTTTTGAGTTCTCTTAATCCATAGAGGGCCAAGGTCTGCAGGAAGGCTTCATGCACCCACAGAAAGAAAGAGAAAAGGAAGCAGGGAGATATGTCTAAGATAATACATTCAGGAGAATATAAACCAGTATCTCACAGGGGTCAGTAATATAATAATGGGTAGAGATTTGGGAGAGAGAAGGTTCCTTGGATAAATCATTTAGGTAAACACTTCATTCAATATCACCTCTTTCTTGAATATTTCTAGTGCACATTATCATTTTAAAGCCTATAAGAAGTCTTTTAATTAGGAAAATCATCTCTAATTGTGTTTATCCCATAGTTATTCAAAAACTCATTTCATGAGCACCTACCACAGTCTCTAAGAACACCAATGCTTCATGAACCATAAACTAATCTAAATTGCACATATGCCATCTGCATCCATGGGTACCAGAACTATTGTTTATAACCAGTGGTGTGATAGCAAACTGACTCTTCATTTAAAAAAAAAAAAAAAAGAGAGAGAAAGAGTTTCTAGAAAGAAAAAGAAAACTCTGATTTGAAGTGTTTGCCAATTTTCATGGTGTAAATGCTCCTACTGTGACTAATTTGAAGAAAGGCTGAGTTTAACAGCCAAGAAAGTTTTCAAAGCTTTTTTTTTAAAGTTCAAATTGCTTTCGCCCATCCTAAGTAGCAAACCAAACTATTAAAAATGATCATAAATGTAAACAAAAAAAATTTGTCAACTTGTGCACAGTTGATGATCCATAGTTCTTGATTAAAAAAAAAAAAGAGCAAGATGAGATTAAATCTCTGTGAAATGGTAAATGAATTCATTTCCTCCTGAAATACTTCATTCTTTTCTGGTGAATGTCTTTACAAAAAGAGATTAGAGAACTAGAAGAAAGGCAACAAAAATAATCCAAAAGATTAGAAGAGCTTCTTAATGAAAGTAAAGTCTGGAAATATGAAGACTAAGATTGAACTGACTAAGGCCTAAAAAGGCATTAAAGAGAAAGGGAAAATTTTTAAAACTACTATTTGTTGGTTGATTCTATGTGTAGGTGAAGATTATACACACATACACATACACATACACAGACTGCAGGAAAGGTGACTTCTGGCTGTGGAATGATTTTAGGAATGAATAAGAATTTTTCAGGTACACAAGGGAGAGGACAGCATTCGAGGCAGAGGGAACTCATGAAAACCCCAGAGGAGGCCGGGTACGGTGGCTCATGCCTATAATCCCAGCACTTTGGGATGCCAAGGTGAGAGGATAGCCTGAGCCCACAGGTTCGAGATCAGCCTGGGCAACTTGACTAAATCTCATCTCTACAATTAAAAAAAAAATTAGCCGGGCATGGTGGTGCGTGCCTGTGGTTCCAGCTACTTGAAAGGCTGAGGTGGAAGGATAGCCTGAGCCCAGCAGGCCGAGGATGCAGTGGTTGGGCGAGTGCTACTGCATTCCAGCCTGGGTGACAGAGTGGGACTCCAATTCAAAAAAAAAAAAAAAGAAAAAAACAAAAAAAGAAAATTCCAGAGGTGTAAAAGAGCCTGGTATATACTTATATAAAAATAAATTTAAAAACATCGTCACATTAAATTAGTCACACAACAGATTTTAGCTCACAGCCTTAGGTCAGCCACCTCAGGCTGAGTGAAAACCAAAGTTGTTGCTACCACACCACCCCAATGGCAGAGACTGTGATGGGCAGTTATCACAGAAAAGGGAAACCCAGCACCTCTAAAGCACACAGAAGTCCAAGAGGGCTTCACAGGAGGCACAGCCTCTAACAGGGCATGTTAAGAGGAAAGAATTGATTATTAGTTAAACTATGAACAAAGATGCATTAAATAGTTTCACAGAAATAGAGATGCTAAAGTTCTGCCCCCAACTGAAACCATTCCCTCTGTTCAGCTCAGAGACAGGAACAAAGCACCCTGGGGCAGAAAGTTCTGTCCCCTTGCTGAAGCTCTCCTTCCTCGTCCAGCATCATCAATGTCAGGTGTAATGACGTTGAGCAGACAAAAGCCAAACTTCCTTCCCATGAACGAGGTGTGCATTTGAAAGCAAGCACGCCTCACATGGTCCCCAAAAGATCGATAAGAATTGTTTGCCAGACTCAGTGGCTCAGCCTATAATCCCAGCACTTTGGGAGGCCAAGGCGAGTGAATTACCTGACCTTGCGGGTTCGAGACCAGCCCAGGCAACGTGGCAAGACCTCGTCTCTACAATAAATCAAAAATTAGCCGGGCATGGTAGCACACGTCTGTAGTTCTGGCTACTTGGAGGGCTGAGGTGGGAGGATCGCTGGAGCCTGGCAGGTCAACAATGGGGTGGCCATGAGTATGCCACTGCACTCCAGCCTGAGTGAAGGAGTGAAACTCCAACTCAGAAAAAAAAAAAAGAAGAATTGTTAACATCTTGTTAGCTTACTAGGCCTGAGAAACTTCTACTCTTCATTGTGGGGAATTTTAAAATGAACATTTCTGATATTGAGTATTCTATCTTTCATCTTTCACTTGCCAGTTTCAAACCTTGGGTTTCTGTACTTAGGGAAACTAAACTTCTAAAAACATAACTGTCTCAGGCAGTTGCAGGTTGCTATAACAAAATATTTAAGACTGAGTACTTTATAAATCATAGAAATGTATTCCTCACAGTTCTGGAAGCTGGGATGGCCAAGATCAATGCACTGGCAGATTTGGTGCTTGGTGAGGACTCACTCCCTGCCTCATCCATGGGGTTTCTTGTTGCATCTTCATGTGGTGGAAGGACAGAAGGTCAGAAAGGGACAGGCGTCTCTCTGGAGTCTCTTCTCTAAGGGCATTAATCCCAATCATAAGAGTGGATCCCTCCTATTTAATCACCACCCTAAAGGTCTCACCTCTTAATGCTAGTGCTTTGGGGATTCCATTTCAACATGAATTTTGGAAAGACACAAATATTCAAACCATACCAACATTTTCCCCTAACAGATGTGTAAGCTGGATGTCATAGACGAGAAATTGAGCAGCGTGCCATTCCCAGTGATGGCACAAAAAATTCTAAACTTGCATTATTTTTTAATCAGGAATGGGGATCCTAAGTTATCAGGAGCTGCCCAGTGAGATTGACACAGTTTCACGGGTCACACGGCGCCCGGCTGCACGGAGCCTCTGGGGACCCAGACACTAAGTACACAAGATGTTCATGCACCACAATTAGGATTAAATGAGCATATGGCAGAAGGAATCTGCTTGCAAGGGGGGAAAAATGAAAACTAATATCACAGGGAAAATGGCGCAAATTAGGCAGAGAGTCATTCGTGGGTCTGTGAACAGAAGGGTCCCAAACTGAAGAACAAGCGCTGGGGAGCGGGGTATGGCGGGGAAGCGCTCAAACAAGGCCACCTGCAGCACATACAGATCACACTTGACTCCTTCCTGCAACTTAAAAAATCCAACTATCCTGCTTGCTGGCGAGTCTGTGTCTCTTGCAATGATTTAGCAAACAGGGCTACTTACTTTGAAGAATTCATTCTTTTAACAATGACTGAGTGATACCTCGTGAGAAGGAATTAGCAGCCAGTTTAATTTCCCCCTTAACTTACCTCTCGGTTGCTCTGGCTTCAGAGAGGATTTCCTTGAATGACTCCTCAAGTTGACACGTGGTCTTAGAATCACATGGCTCATGGGTACTCCAGAAAAAGGAGGCAGAATAGTCGTGCAAATGAGCCCTCATTTATTGAAGTTGGGCTTAAAGGCTTTACAAAGGACATGCTTTATTCCTGAAGTCATCTTGTAACAATCGAATTGGCCAGAAATGTGTTTCTGATCACTGTTACTGGTAAACTTTGGCCTCTAGTTGGGCTTTCTGGGGGAGCTCTAGACTTGGACATCTGTACGCAGTCAGCCTGGCTCTAGTTAAGGGGACCTAAGTATTAAATCTGACACTCTTGTCCAGTTTTCTTACACAAAGAAAATCAACTTTATGGTGCCTATTGTCAGCCTAAGTTCTTGATGATCACCAGGTTCTTGACAGATTCACATCACTAGCCATAAGGAAAGTGGAACTCAATGCAAACCCAATATTACTATCTGAAAAATGCTTGTAATAGCCACTCTCCAAAAGCGCCCCCCAGCAATAAACCACGTCTTCCAGTATTTATGTCCTTCCTTAGCGCTCTCCACATTTTGACTGGCGAATGTACACAGTAAAATGTGACAGAAGCAATACTGCTTGACTTCTGGGGCAGGGTGCAAGTTCTGAGTTTGTCTCCTGAAAGACTTGTTCTGGCGAAAGCCAGCCACTGTGTAAGAAGTACATTGGGCTGGGCTCGGTGGCTCAGCCTGCAATCCCAGCACTTTGGGAGGCCGAGGTGAGGTGGATTGTCTGAGCCCACGGGTTCAAGACCAGCCCGGGCAACTTGGCAAGACCTTGTCTCTACAATTAAAAAAATAAATTAGCCGGGCTTGGTAGTGCAGACTTGTAGTTCTGGCTACTTGGAAGGCTGAAGCGGAAGGATCACCGGAGTCCAGCAGGTTGACCCAGCGGTGGCCGTGAGGTGCCACTGCACTCCAGCCTGGGCGACAGAGTGAGACTCCAACTCAAAAAAAAAAAAAAAGGCTTGTTCTGCATAAGCTGCATTCCATACAACTGGCTACGACTTAAGTGCATTTGCAGAAGTTGATGCCCTTCAAGTGTTTCCTACAGTTGGGAACCAGGATTTTCTCCTCTCTATCCCACCCTAAGTACAATCCTTTATAGTAAAAATTTCTGTTTTCTCAATCTAACATAGCTGAGATAAAAACCGAAAATTAATATTGGCAAGTTAATGGAGTTCTGTGGACCCATGAGTCACCAAGCTCTGCATCAACTAAGAACACGGAAGGAAAGCCAAGCAACAAAACTGACACCGAGGACACATGAAATGCAATCCCTGGGCTTAGCACATTAGTGTTTGCCTGTCTGACCTGTTATGATTCAAGAAACTTGACTGGCAGGTGTGGACTCTTATTTTTCTGTCAGTTGTTGGTTTGGATTTTTTTTAAATAACAGCTTTATTGAAATACAATTCACATATCATATAATTCATCCATCTGCACACAAGCACAAGGATGGGAACAACAGACACTGGGAACACTGGGAGGGAGGGAGGGGACAAGGGTTGAAAAACTGCTCTTTGTGTCCCACGTTCACTACTTGGGTGACAGGCTCAGTAGAAGCCCTGACCTCACCATCACGCAATTGCCTCACGTAACAAACCTGCGCATGTGCCCCCTAAAATTAAAAAAAACATTAAAATTAAAATTAAAAAATTAAAATTAAAAAAAATCTAATATTAAATAAATATATATATATATAGTTCAGTGGTATTTATTATATTCACAGATATGTGAACTCACAGATATAAAAGAAGATTTTTAAAAAGGAAAATGAAAACAATAAATTCACAGAGGTGCAACCATCACCACAATTTTAGAGCGTTTTATCATCTCCAAAAGAAACCCCAGACCAGCCAGACTCGGTGGCTCAGCCTGTAATCCCACGCCTTGGGAGGCTGAGGTGAGTGAATTGCCTGAGCCCGCGGGTTCGAGACCCACCTGGGCAACTTGGTGAGACCTCACCTCTACAGTAAATCAAAAAATTAGCCGGGCGTGGTAGCGCGCACCTACTTGGAAGGCTGAGGCGGAAGGATCGCCGGAGCCCAGCAGGTCGAGGCTGCGGTGGCCGGGAGCGGCCACTGCACTCCAGTCTGGGCGACAGAGTGAGACTCCAACTCAAAAAAATAAAAATAAAAAAAAGAAACCCCAGACCCTTTAGACATCACCCACGTGTCCCCCATTTTCTCTCCACCCCAACCCTAAGCAATCATGAATTTCTTCTCTGTCTTTGTGGATATACCTATTCAGGTTGTTTCATATAAATGAAGAGATACGATATGAAATCTCCGTGTCTGTTTTCTTCCCTTAGCATAATGTTTTCAAGGTTTTTCCATGTTGTAGCATGTCATCACTGTTTCATTCCTTTTTATGGTAGAACGTCATTCCATTGTATGAATAGACCACATTTCGTCTATCCACTTACCAGCTGATAGTCACTTGGGTTGTTTCCATCTTTTGGCTAAGATGAGCGATGCTGCTATAAACAGACAAGTTTTTGTACAGACACATGCTTTTATTCCTCTTGGATAGATACCTAGGAATAGAATGGATGGGTCACGTGGTAACTCCATGCTTAACGCTTTGAGGAAGTCCCAGACTACTTTCCAAAGTGACTGCACCAGTTTACATTCCCATGACTCCTTCATTTTTCCTACTATCCTTAGAACTGCCACAAGGGTAGTCAACTGAATATCAAAGTGAAAGCACAAAATACTGGGCCGGGTGGAGGGGGTCTTTATATCAGCACATCCACAAATAAGCCTTTTCCAGAATGAAGATTCTATTATCACTTCCTCAGCCATTCCCCCACATTTACTGACCATCTATCACAAGTCACAGAAACTCTTGGGAGATTCAGATATGAACCATGTGATCCTTTGTAGTAGCTCTGTGAGATGCATTCACCTTGCTCATTTTACCTTCAAAAAAAAAAAACCAAAAAAAGCAAGAGTGATAGATGGGAAAGGCAGAACTATCTTCACTAAGCAGATGGAGAAACAAAACCACAAGAAAATCTAAAATTTGCCCCTTGATGCATCTAAATGGAGATACTAGGGATAGCATTACATATTTCAATCTCTTCCCTCGAAGAAGTTACACTCTAGTAGGAAAGATAAGATCTTGGTAAGAACCACTGAGCGTGATGGCTCATGTCTGTAATCCCAGCACTTAGGGAGGCAGAGGTGAGAGGATTGCCTGAGCCCACAGCTTCGAGACCAGCCTGGGCAACATGGCGAGACTTCGCCACTACAATAAATTTTTTTAAAAAAGATTAACTGGGTGTGGTGACACATGCCTGTAGTTCCAGCTACTTGGAAGACTGAGGCAGAAGGATCACCTGAGTCCAGCAGGTCGAGGCTGCGGTGGCCGTGAGCGTACCAGCCTGGGCAATAGTGTGAGATTCCAACTCAAAAAAAAAAAGATCTTAGTAAGATCATAAATGATAACAATGCAAGAGTCACGTGCTACATACGAGGCAAATGGATGACAAGCCAAAATGTGGTAAGTGCACAGTTGAACATGAGAATAGATGGGGCTGTGATATATTGGGAAGGACAGAGGAAGATGCCACAAAGATCACCTGAAGGAGAAGGTGGGACCAGAGCTAGGCCTTAGACAATGCATAGGAGTTTGAGAATCTGATAGGCTGAGTTGAGAGAAGATACCACTGGCATACAAGGCAACAAGACCAATGATCTGGGAAATTCTAGCAAAGCCAGGGAACATGGTAGTCCAACTTGAGTGGAAAATATTTCCTTTCATTTAGCTCAGTAGTAACAGGTTGTGAATTTGATCATAGATACCAGATTTTTGAATCGGGTCTTTTTTTCAGTAGACAGAGAAAAATTGGCAGAAATTTCATCAAAGGATTTTCACAATCAATATGGTGCTTCAATGATACTACTTTGGCAGTGATGTATAGAAAAAAAGCGAAACAATAGGTGATGAGAATAGAAACACTAGTTTAAAAACTAGCAAGATAGCCTGAGTGTAAAATAACACATGTCTAAATCAGGAATTCTGAACCAGAGAATGTTTTGCCACCAGGAGACGTTTCCAATGTCAGGAGACATTTTTTGGCTGTCACACAGGATAGAGAACTTGGGGAGTCCATTGGGTAGAGACCAGGGATACCACAGAACACCATACAAAGCAGAGGAGATTACAACACAGAATCATCTGACCCACAATGGCAACTGTGCCAATGTTGAGAAAACCTGGTCCAAACCAAGGTGGTAGAAAATGAAAGCAAATGACAGGTATTCAATTTTTTTTTTTCAAGGAAAAAGTGATAGGACTTGATTGATTGAGTCTGGAGGCAAGAATTAGGAAAGAGGCAATTTTTAACTTGCATGGTTGACAAAATTATAATAAGAAATACATTTTTTTTTAAAATGGTAGACCAGGTTCAGTGGTTCATCCCAGCACTTTTGGAGGCCGAGGTGAGTGGATTGCCTGAATCCACAGGTTCGAGACCAGCCCAGGCAATTTGGCGAGACCTCTTCTCTACAATAAATCAAAAATTAGCTGGACATGGTAGCGTGCACCTGTAGTTCTGGCTACTTGGAAGGCTGAGGTTGAAAGATCTCTGGAGCCCAGCAGGTCGATGCTGGATGGCTGTGAGTGTGCCACTGCACTCCAGCCTGGGCGACAGAGTGAGACTCCACCTCAAAAAAAAAATAAAAGAGGTAGCAGGAAGAAAGAAGAGTGTAGTGAATACATATTTTTTTTTTATCTCCCCAGTATCTTGTTTTTTGAAAATAACCTCCTCCCCAAACTGTAATGTGATTTTGATGAGGAAAATTACACCCCCCAACCCCGCCCCAAATGATACTTTCCTTACCTGGGTCCAACCAGTCAGAATCCACTCAGTCTTAGGAAATGATTCTCTAGGTAGTCAAGTGATCCAAGCACCCCAGTCAGGATTCTTCTAGTTTTACATATATCACACCTGAAGCTAGCCTAGGAATGAAATTAAACAAAGGCAGGCAGAGCAGAGTGGAAAGAAAGAATGATATTGTTTAAGCTCCTGGATTCAGCTATTCCTGAGATACCAGATTTGGATTTAGATTTTCCAGTTAGATTAAGCCAATACATTTCCTACTTTGCTTAAGTGAGTTTATTAACATTTCTATCACTTTTAAATGAAAAAGTCTCACCTAATAACAGAAAGATTAAATTAGTTTTAGATACATTAACAGATGGAAAATGTATTAAATATGTATTAGTGGGGGAGTGGCTAGAATTCGGGGAATTTGACTAAATTGGGAGACATATTTTAGAAATTCTTTCTTTAGCAGTGACAATTGGATGACAGAATAATTACAATCCTTTTGAAACAGGCCAAGGATAGAAATACTTCATAACTTATAATAAAATAAAAGGAATTCCAAGTTATTTAGGAAATCTAAATTATTAAACTGTGGTCACTCAGAAGAGGACCCTAGTAAAGATGTTGGAAACAAGTTATGCATGAGTTATTTTGAAATGTTTGTATTTCGCCACATGTAGACTAGCTTTGAACTTGTTCAATTCTGGCCTATCAGTGCATTGTCATTTATGCTTAGATCTCTTTCCTCAGTTTCCCCTCTCTGCTCTGGATCCGAGCGGGCTGATTTCTGCAAATGCGTGGCCCAGGATCCTTTGCGAACTGGCTGCTGGTTAGTTTGTTTAGGGAGGGCCACTGGTGGGAGTCGGAAGTGAGGGAAGGAAGGTGTCGGTGGACCTCACTTTCTTTCCTTGCTTGAACCAGTATTTCTGACAGTGGTTTTGTCTCCACCACAGTCCCACTTTCCCAGGGATGCTTTATCGCTGGTGGCCCCAGTAAGCAGCCCCAGCTCCTAAACTATGGTGAAACCACCTCCTGTTTTTGTCCCTGTGTCCCTAGAGGTGCTGGAAGCTTCCTGCTTTTGCAAGTCCCTGGCCTCACCATTTGCTGTTTGCCCTTCCAACACCTTCCCCCTGTTAAATCCTCTTTAAAGCCCCTTCAAGGGTCTGGATTCTTTTGTCTGACTGTACTCTGATCCATTTTGCTTCGTCTCTAAACCGCCACAACTGGGATGGGGAACAGGAGAACAAAAGTTCAAAAAGCAATTTTTGAACTCTCCATCAAATAAAACGTCCGCACCTATCGTGTTGCTGGTGTGGATCTAGTCATAGAAAATACAGTTTCTAAAGAGCCTATAATATAAAGCCACACATAAGCAAAATAAAAATATAAGACAGTATAGCTATAAGTTTCAGGGTTCAGAGAAAGGGAGGTTTACAGCAGGCACCAGGAGAAGACTTACCGAGGAGAAAAGCCCAGAGCAGAATTCGACAGGGTGGAAACCCAAGGGGTGGGAAGCAGAAACGTGGCCGGCATGACGGGGCAAGGCCGGCACGCTGGACACAAGGCAGAAACAAGAAGGTGTGTTCACGGAAGGTGGGACTGAATGCAGGTAAGGCAGTAAATTGGTTCAAATAATCAAGGAGAAGTCATATCCAGAAGGTCTTCAATAGCAGGGAGGTGAACGTGGAATCTGTGGAATCCCAGAAAAACTGAATGCAGAGGCTGTGTCCTTTAGACAATAAAGGTGGTTGTCCCTTTTTCATCTGCTTAACAAAACACAGAACAAGGCGTCTGAAAGCTAGCTTTCATTCCCATTCCCTTATCCACTTTATAATCTTTAAATCCTTAGAGTCTCAGTTGCCTAATTGCAGAGGGGTTGATAGTAAGTAGAATTTGTCGGGTACAGTGGCTCAAGCCTGTAATCCCAGCACTTTAGGAGGCTGAGGCAGGAGGATCGCTTGAGACCAGCCTGAGCAACATAATAAAACCCTGTCTCTAAAAAAATGTTTTTAATTAGCTGGGCATGGTGGCACATGCTTGTAGTCTCAGCTACTCAGGAGGCTGAGGCAGGAGGATTGCTTGAGCCCAGGAGTTTGAGGCAGGAGGATTGCTTGAGTCCAGGAGTCTGAGGCAGGAGGATTGCTTGAGCCCAGGAGGACTGCTTGAACCCTGGAGTTTGAGCTATGATTGTGCCACTGCACTACAGCCTGGGCAACAAAGCAAGATCCCATCTCAAAAAGAAAAAAAAAATTCATCTGAAAAATGTTAAGAGTTTGTTGTTGTTTTTCAGATTGCTAAGTATTTTTTAGGTGTTTACGGTACCTAATCTTGTACCCTAAGATTATAAGGTCAGTTTTATTTATTTCAATGCCCAATTCACTCCTTCATAATAAAAATGACTTTAGGTGATATAAGAGTAACCAGAAAGAGGAGTTTTCTCCCTGGTACCTAGTTCTAGAATATGTTGAACTGAGTGCAACTCTGACCTTAAAAAACTAGAAAGGACAAAAAAAACAAAGCAATGCTTTTAACATAGTATATCCGTTGCCTTTAAAAAGTGAAAGCATACATAAATGCAAAAAAGAGCGTGCCATTTACAACTTGATGTGTTTTTTGCAAATGAAAATGAAAAGAAACATTAATGCAAAGGTCAAAAACGACTTTAGAATTTATAGGTGGGTTAGCTTGACAAGTGGCTGGTGAGATAAAATTCTACATCCCATTTTATAGTAAAGTGAATTTACTTTGTCATGTGCGTTGCAATTCACATTAGGAAAAGCACATTACTGCTCTTTCTACTGTTATGGAGGGGAGGACCCGAGAAGCAATCACTTAGCTCAAGTCCAAGACCAGGAATGAACTGCGGTCGGACAACAAAAGACTTAATTACAGCCTTTGAGTGAGGCAGGAGTTGTGCACATGTAGCTGAAATTTTACCCAAGACAGATTAAAACAACATAATAAGGAAGAGAACAAAAGAAGTGGAGCTAACTGGACTTTTAGCATTTGGAAGTCGAATTCAAATTCCTCTCCTTCTAGAAACTGACATTGGTAAAATTACACGGGCATCTGGAGTTTTGGAGAGGAATTTCAACTGATTCTGAGTGTGTCTTGTTAACTTCCCCCCAGATAGTATCTCAGCACTACAATAAAAAGGACTGCAGTAGATAGGCTCTATGTAATTTTATGAAATAAAGACTTACGGGGCGACTCGAGCACAGTTTACAAGAAGTGCGATTTCATGTATGGCTTAAGCTGGGGGTTAGGGGCGTTTCACGGAAAAACGTCTAAAAATACACCTCTTAACAAAAGGCGAGCAGAGGAACCAGAGTGGCATAATCACGTCACTGGGTGAACTGAGCAGGTGAGACATGAAACAGGAATCCGAAGGGCACCTTCAGCTCCGAGCAGCCGCGTGGCAAGGCTGGGCAGTAGCTGTTATCCTGTGTGGTGCTGATCTCCTGAGCCCAGCAAGACGCGCAGCTGCCCCTCCATTGGGAAGTCTTCATAGCCACCATCGATGCATCAGGCATCCCTGTGCTAACTGCTTGAGGTGGTTTTCAGCACCTGTTTTGCAGGTCCTTTTTATATTGTGAGGTTTAACACAAATGCAACCTGAGGTTCTTCAGTCAACATTTGAAACGTTGAATGAACATTGGGCACGGAGGTGGGAACAAGGGATGCTGCAACAACACTGGGAATTGCTAAGGAGGAAAGGGGAGGGGAAAAGACACACACAACCACCCACTGGGCACCAGGTCCATTACCAGGGGGAGAGAGGACTCGCTAGAAGCCTGAACCTCACCTGTGCACAATTTACTTATGTAGCAAATCCTCACGTGGACCCCACAATTTCAAAATGAACAAACAAATAAAAATCCAAACATAAAAGCACAACTGCAGCACAACAGGCATGAACTGTGTCTCAAGGCTGTGCAGGTGAGATCGCCCCTGTGAGCTCTGAGGATGAAAGTTGTAAAACAAAAACAACCACCACGCAGAAACGCATGCAGTCCATCAGAGAGCAATTTCATAAAACCTGGAAAAGAGGAAAGCGATGATTTTCACACAGCCAGTGTTCTGTGAGGGAGGAAGATTTGTTTGGCCCAGCAACTTGGATGCCCTCCACCCCTCCTGAAACGCCTGTGCCCAGCATCACTTACCTGGCCAAAGAGGACATCAGCTTGGCCTCATGACCCATGAGAAGTCACAGGAAATGGAGGCACTGGACACAGAAGCGAGTCATCCCTGCCCACGGCTTCTCAGTTCACCCCTCTGTAGCAGACCGGCAGTTTGTAAAAAGAGAGGCCTTGATGACCACCCTTCCACATTCCTGCACTTTCTCTAAACATAATGTCGGTTCTTCTCTTTGAGTAGGTTACAACTGAGGATTATCAGGAATAGTTTGAGCTCCAGGGAGGGAGGGAGAGATTGATGTGCTCTCATCACAGAGGCTCCCTTGTCAAAATAGTTGTTGTCGGCAGCCTCAGAGCAATTCATTTCCATCATAGTATTATGTGTGTGTTATCAAGTTGTAGCTGTGAGACCTACAATAGGTCTCCTCTTTGGCCTGTCTATGGAAAGACTAGGAAACGTCCTCTCTGTGACCAGTCCAGAACAGAATATCAGGCCCAGGGTGGGCTCTGTGGGACAGCAGTGTAGTGAAAGTAATTCACTGTCGTCAGCCAAAGTGAAGTGTGGACCTGCATATCTCCCTCCATCCCACGCTGGTTGGCAACTTCAAGCGAGTGCCCTGGTGTGGGTGTGTGCCTCACCCTGCACAGAAGGACGGTCTACAATCCTTCAGATACCAGGACCACCCAGTGGCAGACTGGGCTGGCCTCTTCAGCCCCTGAGCTGAAATGATTTTGTTTTTGTTTTTGTTTTTTTTTGAGTTGGAGTCTCACTCCATCATCCAGACTGGAGTACAGTGGCATGCTCACAGCCACCACAGCCTCAACCTGCTGGGCTCAGGCGATCTTTCCGCCTCAGCCTTCCAAGTAGCTGGAACTACATTTTGCTTTACTGTGGAGATAAGGTCTCGCCAAGTTGCCCAGGCCATTCTCGAATCCATGGGCTCAGGCAATTCCCACACTTTGGCCTCCCAAAGTGCTGAGATTACAGGCTTGAGCCACCACACCCGGCCTTGTTTTGTTTTTTGCATTGGGATCGCACTCAGTTGCCCAGGCTAGAGTCCAGTGTCACAATCATGGCAACCTTGGCCTCCTGTGCTCAAATGATTCTCCTTCCTCAGCTTCCGGAGTAGCTGGGACTACAGGCGTGCACCACCACTCCTAGCTAATTTTCTGATTTTTCACAGAGATGAGGTCTTGCTATGTTGCCCATGCTAATCTCAAACTCCTGAGCTCAAGAGATCCTCCAGGGAGTTCTCAGAGGAAGTGGATTGGCCTCTAATGTGTTCCTTATTAATTCTTGATCTGTGACACGTGTTCAGGAAGCTAGAGGAAAATATCTCATGCATTTAAAAAATAGTGGTCTTCAATTTAATTTCAAATGGTTTTGATAATATTTAATTTATGCTTATGTGAGTATCTGGTGTGAGTGCAGACATGTCACAGCGTCACCTCTGGATCTCTACTCAGAAACAAAACAAGTGATGACCTAAACATCAAGACCACTGTGCGTTTTCATTTGGAGTACTTCAAGGTCTGTACATTTTGATCCCCTGTGGAATGAATGCAAGCATGATTCTGGCAGGACCATTTGTATATATTCTGCTAAGTGTTTAGAGAATGTGGTTCTGACAGTGGTTGTGTATTTTCAATATCACTGAACCTCTCAGACTTCATCCTTTTATAAATGTGTAATATTAAGATGAACTTTCAAATTTACTTGGTAGGGAGAAAAGTAGGATATTATTGCCATACCGTATGCCTTAATATTTAACTTATTCTGAAATATATTCCACACTGTCATACATGTTTGCTGTTGTAGAAAGAGAGCTTAATCAGCCCTGTGGAATGAGACAATCTCCTGAAATTGAGCCTTTACAATATTCTGAAAGCCTCCATATTGATACAGAGACCCGCTAAAGTTTGTCCATATTGTCACAGCCCCTGGAAAAGGGTATGACAAGGGCACAAGCACTCCTGTACATTCCTGAACAATATTCCTGAGAGCTAATAAAAGGCGTGCTTCCCCTTATCTCCTATGCACTCCCAGCAAGTAACTTCAAGGGATCCTTGACTTTCCTAGTCTATGCCCAATCAACTGAAAGATGCAAATCTCCGTTTATTCCATTTTTCTGAGTGGTTATTAGTTTGAATAATATAGTATCAATGTGATTTGTATAACTTTTGTATCAATGTAATCATAAGTTTTGTGATTTATATAATGCATAATGCATGATGTCTTAGGCCTTATAAACTCCCTTTACTCTATGGCAAGCTTGATTACTGCTTCTGCCGGGCCCTACTGATAAAAGCTATGAGATACCTCTGATACCTGACACCAGGAAGTCTGGACCAAAAAAATCACTGTCAATAAACGCAGCTAAAACTCAAGTTCTATACAATGCTCTGCTGGTCACGTGACTAATGTACAGGTACTAACTCTGGACTTATAAAAAGTGAAGTGAAAAAGAGACTGGAAGGTGCGCAGAATCATTTTAGAAAGACCTGGAGTCCAGCTCTGCTCTCTGGACTTGAACTCAGAAATAAACTTCTTTCTACCAGTCCCCTGCCCTTTTGATTTACTGGTATCAAGGGGAGCAGCTGAGCATTACTCGGACCATAGCAACAGGTAAAAAGAAATTGATTTTTTTTTTTTTTTTGAGTTGGAGTCTTACTCAGTCCAGTCGACCTACTGGACTCCGGCAATCCTTCCACCTCAGCCTTCTGAGTAGCCAGAACTACAGGCGTGCATGACCATGCCGGGCTAATTTTTTGATTTATTGTAGACACGAGGTCTTGACAAGTTGCCCGGGCTGGTCTAGAACCCGGGGGCTCAGGCCATCCACTTGCGTCGGTCTTCCAAAGTGCTGGAATTACAGGCTGAACCACTGAGCCCAACCAAGAAATTGATTTTGAATCCAAAATTCAAGTTAACTGACTTTTAAACTCATGATCAATTTAAGTAATAAAAAGCATCCTTAAAGAAAATTGAGGGTTATGAGAGATATTCTTCTTCTGTCCTAAAGGTGAAAAAAGTCAACAACTTGTTACTATTTCATCTTTTTTTTTTTTTAAATAAAAGTGACAACTTAAAACTTGGAAGAAAAAAAGAGATCCTCCCTCCTTGGCCTCCCAAAGTGCTGGGATTACTGGTGTGAGCCACCATGCCCAGTGAAGTGATCTTGTTTTAGAGATGATGTTTCCATTCTCCATTCTTTCTTTAGCATAAAAGCACACTGGATGGGTAGGAGTTTGGAGAATCTGTATGCAGAAAGATTTATCAACTAGTCCATTTTAGCATCACTTGAGAAGAGTTTAGAAAATATGCCTTCCAAAAAAAGAAAAGAAAATATGCCTTCCAACACAAGCAATCTGGAAAAAAAGGGAGTTCAAATAAACTGCTAAATAGAGGTAATACATTAAAGAAAAACATAAAGACCTGCAGTGGCTATTTAGGATCCAATTTCTTTTGTATTGATGACAAAAATAATATAGAATAATTAGCAGCTAAACTAGCGGATACAAGCGAGTGTGATGGCTCACACCTGTAATCCCAGCACTTTGGGAGGCAGAGGCGAGAGGACTGCTGGAGCCCATGGGTTCAAGATCAGCCTGGGCAACATGGTGAGACCTCATCTCTACAATAAATAAAAAAATTAGCCAGGCGGGGTGGTGCTGGCCTATAGTTCCAGTTACTTGGAAGGCTGAGTGGTAGGATCGCCTGAGCCCGACAGGTCGAGGCTTCGGTGGCCATGAGCGTACCACTGCGCTCCAGCCTGGGAGACAAGAGTGAGATTCCAACTCAGAAAAAAAAAAAATAGCAGATACACATAGACTAAAAAACGAAACCACAACACAAATAGAATCTGAAAGTAAATACAGGTGATTCTTAAAAAAAAAAAACAAAAAAACTTTAAAATTCTCAAGCCAAAAAATATGTATTAAAAAATAATAATAAAAAAATCATAAAATTCTCATACAAGAAAACACTATACTCCAAGATTTTTTTCTGTTTCTACCATAGTAGATGAGAGGCAGGGTATATTTTACAGAAAGAGAAATCAACTCACTGGACCCCAAGAGAATAAGAGCACTGTCAAAGATGACACAGCAAGATCATTCTTGATTTTCAGACCTAACCACACTGCTCTGAATGCATTAGCTGGCAACTGTTTTAGAGGTCATTTTACCCGGGAGCGTGTTTTCTTTCATTGTCAAAGAGGAAGAAGTAAAAGATTGCATTAGATACATGGAGCCGATTCAGGTGTTGGAGAGAAGGTGTTGTTTGCTGTCTGTTGCAACCAACTTGGTGCTCTAGGGCCTTGTTTTCTTAATTTTACAAGCCAATGCAATGCTTTCTTTTGCCTCTTCCCAGAAGCCAGTTGGAAGTCAGTAGATGGTTCTGCAGCAGTCTTGATGGGCACTTTTTCTGATCTCTAACTTTGCGATGGATGAGATGCAATTCTTCACACAAGAATTGATGGCAAACTGTGAGGCTAGACGCAAGAAACAATTGTCGAATGTATAAAGACACCTAAGATCAAGTAAGACTTGAAATGCTGTTTCTGGTTTTCTTCTGACTTGAAAGCCAAGAAAAGGAGCCGACTCCCTGCAGAGAGCAGAGGAGAGTTTGAGGATGGAAATGCAAAGTTGGGGATTTCAGACTAAAACCGTCTCTCCATCCTCGGAAAAAAAGAGTGTGTTTTGTGGCTTTTGGAGATGAAGGAAGCAGTGGGTCTTTGAGAAAGGCCTATTAGGATCTGAATTTTGGGGACAGAAGAATACCAGGGAGGAAGATTTCTCTGCTGTCTGTGGCCCGCATGGAAGGAGACAGACAATTGCATTTGTGGAATTAAAGGCATTCTAAAGATTTCTGACTTTTTACATTCGCTTTAAGACATTCTCAAGATCTGTAGCTAGAAGTGAATGTAACATAGGAGTCTAGCAATATCTGCCTTTTTTTTTTTTTTTTTTTGAGTTGGAGTCTCACTGTTGCCCAAGCTGGAGTGCAGTGGCCGAAGCCTCAATCTGCTGGGCTTAGGCGATCCTTCCGCCTCAGCCTTCCAAGCAGCTGGAACTACAGACGCACGCCACCACACCCAGCTAGTTTTTATGATTTATTTTAGAGACGAGGTCTCACCAAGTTGCCCAGGCTGGTCTCGAACCCCCAGGCTCGGGCAATCCTCTCGCCTTGGCCTCCCAAAGTGCTGGAATTACAGACTGAGCCAATGCGCCCGGCCAATGTCTGCTTTTTGCAGCTACTGCAGGGTCTGGTTTGCAAGTTCATTTGACTTGGAGAAATGGCACTTTGTAATTTATCCACCATTCATTGATCCAACATTCATTGAGTCCCTTTCCCCATGCTGCTAACAAAATGCATTATGATTTAGCAAAAATTACCTGGCGTTTGGGCAGCAGGGGAGCTAGGGAGATGGAAGGCAGGAAGGGGTGATATTACAGGATGACATCTTCTAGAATCATCCTGCCTCAGGACGATACAGAATGAGCAACAGGTGAAGGCGGATGCAGACTGTCTCGCATTTGCTTTTTTCCGTGGAGTCCGGTCAGGCTTGGGGGTTGGCATTCTCAGGACACACATGGAACTATATTGTACTTCCTTGGTTCTGCTTCCATCTGATTTAATATTCCTTCATAACTTTTCACTTAAAACACAGCATGGAGATGTAGAGAGAAAATCATATGGGTGTATAAATAATTCATGGGCACCTGAAGGCATGAAATCATGCTACACAAAAACAAGTAGTAAGAAAGGTGAACAAGAAGTTAAATTTAAATGTTATTAGAAGATCAAAGAACACCCTGGTTTCCTTGTAACTGAAGGAGTCTGAAAACTAATAAAAAATGGCGTCATTCTCAGTGAGGACGTACACAACCTTCCTCTTTGGCCCACATCATGGCAATTGAATTAATTCATCAGGGACTGCCTTGAACTTGAATAACTTTAGTGTCTGAATGACTGTTAGTGTTTAAATACAGAACTGTCAGCTCCAAACAGAGAGATTTCCCAGTCTATTTACACAGTGTTCTTCTCTCCCTTCTGGGACAATATCCTGAACTATGCTTGTGCTTCTTAGAAGCACACGTCGGCTGGGCATGGTGACTCAAGTCTGTAATCCCAGCACTTTGGGAGGCGGAGGTGAGAGGATTGCCTGAGCTCAGAGGTTTAAGACCAGCCTGAGCAACATAGGGAGATCTCATCTCTACAATAAATCAAAAAATTAGCCGGGTGTAGTGGCACATGCCTGCGGTTCCAGCTACCTGGAAGGCTGAGGTGGAAGGATCGCCTGAGCCCAGTAGGTGGAGGCTGCAGTGGCCATGAGAAGCGTGCCACTGCACTCCAACCTGGGGGACAGAGTGAGACTCCGACTCAAAAAAGTAAATAAATAAATAAGCATATGTCAACCCACTTGCAAACCTCAATGGCAGTACCATTATGTCTCCAGACTTTAGAAAACAGAGATGCTAGTGCCAAATAAATGATGGTGACTACTTCGTGCCAGGTGCGGTGGCACACGCCTGTAATCCCAGTACTTTGGGGGGCCAAGGCAAGATTGCTTGAGCCCAGGAATTAGAGACCATCCTAGGCATAGTGAGAACGTGTTTCTACAAAATAATAATAATAATAAAATAACCAGGCATGGTGGCTCACACCTGTAGTTCCAACTATATGGTTGGCTGAGGTGAGAGAACTGCCTGAGTACAGGAGGTCGAGGCTGTGGTGAGCTGGGATTGTGCCACTGCACTCCAGCCTGAACAACAGAGTGAGACCCCAACTCAAAAAAAAAAAAAAAGGCCGGGCACGGTGGCTCAGTCTGTAATCCCAGCACATTGGGAGGTCAAGGCAAGAGGATTGCCAGAGCCAGGGGGTTCAAGACCAGCCTGGGCAACTTGGTGAGACCTAATCTATACAATTTTTTTAAAAAATTAGCTGGGTGTGGTGGCACATGCTTGTAGTTCCAGCTACTTGGAAGGCTGAGGCGGAAGGATTGTCTGAGCCCAGCAGGTCGAGGCTACGGTGACTGTGAGCATGCCACTGCACTCCAGCATGGGCGACAGAGTGAGCCTCCAACTCAAAAAAAAAAAAAAAAGGCTATTGCTTTGTTAAATTCTGGTGTGTTCACATAGCTCTGTGAGCTATCACTACTGTGTTTCCTGTCTTTGACCCTTTCCTCTACCTTGGGGAAGTGAGGTTTCTCTCTCTCTCTTTCTAATTTACTTGCTAAATAAACTATATTTTTCAATCTAAAAAAAAATGGCAACTACTTCTCAAAGGTAGCGTATGTGTCTAAAACATTATTTTTTTCTAAGTTGGAGTCTCACTCTGTCACCCAAACTGGAAGGCAGTGGCACACTCCCAGCCCCGCAGCCTCGACCTGCTGGGCTCCTGCGATCCTTCCGCCTCAGCCTTCCAAGTAGCTGGAACTACAGGCACACACTGCCACACCCGGCTAATTTTTTATTTATTGTAGAGACGAGGGCTCGCCAAGTTGCCCAGGTGGGTCTCAAACCGGCAGGCTCAGGCAATCCTCTCACCTTGGCCTCCCAAAGTGCTGGGATTACAGGCTGAGCCACTGAGCCTGTCTAAAACATTAAAAAAATTTTGAAGGAGGAGGAGATGATTAATAGCCTTAGGTTAAATAATACTTTATAAAGCATTTATCAATTTTGTATAAAATTTCTATAAAGTGATATTAAACAGAGTGATATTTATTTATTTTCCTGTTAAGTATTGAAGTATGTACAAAAATAGAAAAACAATACACAGTCATCTAAAATCTCAAAAAAGTTCAAGTGCACAGACATGAAAGGCAGCCAAATGACCTCCTGTGAATTAGCGTTACAGGTCCCTATGCATGTATTTTCTTTCATTCTATATACAATAGACTCATGATAATAATAATGGTTGGCCAGGTGCCGTGGCTCAGCCTGTAATCCCAGCACTTTGGGAGGCCAAGGTGAGAGGATAGCCTGAGCCCCGGGGGTTCAAGACCCGCCTGGGCAACTTGGTGAGACCTCATCTCTACAATAAATCAAAAAATAAGTCAGGTGTGGTAGCACATGCCAGTAGTTCCAGCTACTTGGAAGGCTGAGGTAGAAGAATCACCTGAGCCCAGCGGGTTGAGGCTGAGGTGGTCGTGAGAGTACCATTGCACTCCAGCCTGGGCGACAGAGTGAGACTCCGACTCAAAAATAATAATAATAATGGTTAACATTCATTTAATAACTACTTTGTGTCAGACCCTATGCTAAGTACTTTAAAAGGTTTATCCCATGTAATCTTCCCAAAAGTCCTATCAGTGATCACCCCTTTATAGACGAAGGAACCTGGACACACTTGTCCAGTGTAACAAAGCTGGGAAGTGACGGAGCTGGATTTCAGGAGCCTGAACCCTGAATATGGTCTCTAAGACACTGTGTTATCTTCTGGGCTCATCCAAGAGGATATTATCAGGCCGGGCTCGGTGGCTCAGCCTGTAATCCCAGCACTTTGGGAGGCCCAGGCGAGTGGATTACCTGAGTCCGCAGGTTCGAGAAGCCCAGGCAACTTGGTGAGACCTCGTCTCTACAATAAATAAAAAAAAAAAATTAGCAGGGCGTGGGAGCGCGTGCCTGTAGTTCTGGCTACTTGGAAGGCTGAGGTGGAAGGATCACTGGAACCCAACAGGTCAATGCTGGGGTGGCAGTGAGCATGACACTGCCCTCCAGCCTGGGAGACAGAATGAGACTCCAATTCAAAAAAAAAAAAAAAAAGAGGATATTATAACTATCCCTATTATTATGCAGCAAAATTAGTTATGCGTTGAGTGTGTCTTAGATTCTTACTCAGGGACCTGTCAAAATGAAAGGACTTTGGTTTTAAAATAGTTGCACTCAGCAAGAGTTGTCCTAAAATATGGATATCACAGATCATGAAATTAAAATTTTTATACCATTACCTCCCAATCATAAGATCTTATTATTTTATTCAACAAGAATTTATTGATCATGAACTATGTATCTGGTTTTAAAAAATAGTAGGAAGGAGGGAACAGGGAATAAATTGTACAGCTATTTATCTAGGTAGAAATCTTCCAGCAAATCTCATTCCTATGTGCTCACTTTCACTTGACAAATAATTCATGTCCTTAATGATAGAATTATCTGCACCCAGTCGGGCAAGGTGGCTCAAGCCTATAATCCCAGTATTTTGGGAGACCAAGGCGAGAAGATATCCTGAGCCCAGGGGTTCGAGACCAGCCTGGGCAACTTGGCGAGACCTCATCTCTACAATAAATCAAAAAATAAGCCGGGCATGGTAGCACTCACCTGTAGTTCCAGCTATTTGAAAGGCTGAGGTGGAAGGATTGCCTGAGCTCAGCAGGTCAAGGCATGCGGTGGCCAGGAGCGTGCCACCACACTCCAGCCTGGGTGACAGAGTGAGACTCTGACTCAAAAAAAAAAAAGAAAAGAATTATCTGTACCCCATATTCACTAGACTTTCTCTCTAACTTCAGTTATTCTTGTTTTATAATGAACATCATCTGTAGCCAAGAAAAAGGGAGATCATTTGCAAGTGATTGAAAGATCATACCCCATCTAGAATTTTTTTCTCTTTACAGGTTTGTCTCCTTTTTTTTTTTTTTAGAGACAAGGTCTTGCTCTGTCATCCAGGCTGGAGTGCAGTGGCACATATAGCTCACTGTAAACTTGAACTACCGGCCTCAAGTCATCCTCCTGCCTTGGCCTCCCAAAGTGCTGGAGCTACAGGCGGCATGAGCGTATACACCATGCCTACGTTTGTCTCTTAGTCACCTTTGGTTTGGGAAATAACCGCCAGCCGCAGGCCCAAGGTCATATCAGACTCCTCGTAAACCTGGAGGTTCCATGAGGCACCAACTGCCCTGGTCGAAAGGAAGAGGAGAAAGAAAGAGAGGGCCAGAGACAGAGGCACAATGGCGAGACCAGCAGCAGCAATGTTGCCTGGCTCTGTGCTCTGTCCAGGATGAAAACATTCTTCTTGAAAAATCCTTGATTTATAAAAATAGTTGCTATTTCATTCATTCATTCATTCATTTATTTTAGTTGGAGTCTCACTCCGTTGCCCAGGCTGGAGTGCAGTAGCCCGTTCATGGCCACCCCAGCGTTGACCTGCTGGGCTCCAACGATCCTTCCACCTCAGCCTTCCAACTAGCCAGAACTACAGGCACACACTACCATGCCCAGCTAATTTTTGTTTTATTGTGGAGACTAGGTCTTGCCAAGTTGCCCGGGCTGGTCTCGAACCCACAGCCTCAGGCAATCCACTCGCCTCGGTCTCCCAAAGTGCTGAGATTACAGGCTGAGCCACCAATCCGGGCCAGTAGTTGCTATTTTAAATCAGAGAATGGAAGTGTATCTATGAGAGAGGTGGTGGGGTCGTGAAAAAGACCCCCTAAAAAAAAAGCAGTGACACATTAGAGGGAATCTGAAAATAAATATAAACTTTCTCTTACACACACACACAAAATCACACTAAATATTACTTACATCATTCCCCAAAGTATGGCAATCTAAGGATTCTAAGATTTTGTGTTAATTGATGTCCATTCGTGTCTTTGGGAAGGATTTAGGAAGTGATAGAGCCTCTGCGTTCTAGTCCAATCCTGCTGATGATAGAAGTTGGAGAGGGTATTTTGATTTTTCAGAATGAATGTATTTCCTTTTCTTTTTTAATTGGAGTCTTACTCTTGTCACCTAGACTGGAGTGCAGTGTCACGCTCACAGCCACCACAGCCTCGACCTGCTGGGCTTAGGCGATTCTTCTGCCTCAGCCTTCCAAGTACAGAATGAATGTATTTCTGACCAAGTCTTGGAAGTTCCAAAATAATAAGGCAGTCTTTGAAGAAAGACACTTGTAAACTCTTCAGAGAACTATTGGAAGTGGGCTATTTATCCACATGCAGTTAGTCTAAAATACAAATCCTTCCTGAGAAAGTCCACATAAAAGAAACAATATTTCTGGCCAGCGTGGTGGCTCATGCCTGTAATCCCAGAACTTTGGGAGGCAGAGGTCAGAGGATTACCTGAGCTCAGGGTTCGAGGCCAGCCTGAGCAACATGGCGAGAACTTGTCTCTACAATAAATCAAAAAATTCAGCCAGGCATGGTGGCATGTGCCTGTGGTTCCAGATACTTGGAAGGCTGAACCCAGCAGGTTGAGGCTGCGGTGGCAGGACCACTGCACTCCAGCCTGGGAAACAGAGTGAGACTCCAACTCAAAAAAAAAAAAGAAAGAAACAAACAAACAATATTTCTAACAGAATCCTCTCTCTAGTCTCATGCTTCTTACTCACTATAATGTCACTCTGGAAGTTGGAGGTAAAGTCAGAGGTTATCCAAGCAGGAGTTTCCTCTAAAACTGCCTAAGCAGTAGTGAAAGGGTAAACTGAGGCAAGGTGTGCCAGTGCCACAGGAATAATGCAAGACTGCAGCAAGGAGGAAAGCAGAAAGAAGTAAAGTTTATTATTCACCTTTCACAGACGAAAAAGGGCCTGACACTCCAAGGCAAGTGTGGCATGGTGGGTCAAGGACTAGGAATATTTGAGGGCTCCAAAGCAAACCCTTAAAGCTAAGGGGCTTAAGCCTGGAGGAGGTTTGGGCCACAGGGAGTGTCCAAAATTGTATTCTTTGGTTTTTATAGTCATCCCATAAATTACATACCTTCACATTGCCGGGCATCAGCATTCCATGACCTCAGGTGGTGAGCAGGGGTAGTCATGGTTGGGTACCAATATATCAGTAAACATGGCTCCCGGAGGTACCCTTGAACAATTTTTTTTTTTAGGCATTTGTATTAATACTTTGTTATCAGGAGGTCGTTACGGGCAGCTGATAACAAAGTATT
This sequence comes from Tarsius wallacei, assembly GCA_963574415.1. Classification (NCBI taxonomy): domain Eukaryota; kingdom Metazoa; phylum Chordata; class Mammalia; order Primates; family Tarsiidae; genus Tarsius; species Tarsius wallacei. The sequence goes on from CAUYQG010052387.1 coordinate 29,726, forward strand.
AATACAAATGTCTAAAAAAAAAATTGTTCAAGGGTACGTGTCTAATGGACATGTGTATACCTAACACAGAATTGTACCCCACATCTTCAAAATAAAAACTTTAAATAAGTAAATAAATAGTAAGCAGGACATGTTCAAGGAGTTCCGTATAATCACTAACTTCTTTTTTTTCTTTTCTTTTCTTTTTTTATTTTTTTGAGTCGTAGTCTCACTCTGTCACCCAGGCTGGAGTGCAGTGGCATACTCACAGCCACCGCAGTCTCGACCTGCTGGATTCAGTTGATTCTTCCACTTCAGCCTTCCTAGTAGCTGGAACTACGGGCGTGCGCCACTATGCCCGGCTGATTTTTTTTATTTATTGTAGAGACATGGTCTCACTATGTTGCTCAGGCTGGTCTCGAACCCATGGGTTCAGGCAATACTCTCACCTCAGCCTCCCAAAGTGCTGGGATTACAGGCGTAAGCCACTGCACCTGGCTGATTTTTTTTTTTCTTTTTTTTTGAGTTGGAGTCTCACTCTGTCGCCCAGGCTGGAGTGCAGTGACGCACTGCTCACAGTCACTGCAGCCTCGACCCGCTGGGCTCAGGCGATCCTTCCACCTCAGCCTTCCACGTAGCTGGAACTACAGGCACGCGCCAGCATGCCCGGCTAATTTTTTCACTTATTGTAGAGATGAGGTCTCACCGAGTTGCCCAGGCTGGTCTCGAACCCGCAGGCTCAAGCAATCCACTCACCTCAGCCTCCCAAAGTGCTGGGATTACAGGTTGAGTCACCGGGCCCGGCCTGATTTTTTAAATTTATTGTAGAGACAAGGTCTTGCTCAGCAATCACTAATGTCTAAGACTCAAACATTCTTTTCATTAATGATGACATGACAAAAAACACACGGAGCATGCAGACTGTGCAGCAAGGGGATTTCAAAAAGTGAGACATGAGCAAAATGGCTGTGCTGTTTTGAAATGGCTACATTAAACTAAATACACTCTACACTTTAAAGGTTCCCTCCTTTCAAGTAGTAATTTGCTAAATACCATCTGTGGTGGGGAATTCTGCCTTCCTGAGACAGCCATCTCTTCCTTAGTCTGAAATAGAGTCCATCTTCTTTCTCCGTTCCACTCATTAGAACCACATCAACCCTCCTGGAGCATCAGAACTTTCCAGTCTCTCTGCCACACAACAGCCTTTTGCATTTAACTATAGTGACGCACATGTAAGCCCTTTCTGTCTTGCTGTTTTGCAGAGAAAAGAACATGGGGTTCGAATCCCAGCTTTGCCATAAACCACTTACACAGACCTGAATGCATTATTAAATGTGCCTCTAAGCCTCTGTCTCCTTAGTGAGAAAGCAGAGGAAATAACACCCGTCCTGTCTAGTTGTTAAGTGGATGAATGCGTTAATATATGCAAAGTGCCTTACATTGGAGGCGCTGGATGAATTGTGGCTGCTGGAATTCCTGATTCTGTGGCTTCAAGTTCCCTCCTTCCATCCCAGTTGGCTTTCTCATGACACAGTAGAATTTTCCAAATGAGATGTTACAAGTGTACCAAAATATTATTTTCTGTGGGTGTCATGGCCTTGGGTGCGTGAGAGAAAGCACTGTATTCATTTTTTGTGTTCTTTCCTGAGTCCTGCAGATTCTTTAGAATTAAAAAATC